>CAKNXH010062148.1:0-38821 GCA_932178445.1 Andricus quercusramuli
TATATAGTGTATATTACATTATAGTTTTGTTTATTGTTATTCTATAAATTAGGAATTAAATATGTGACAGTTATTATTCCATAAAATTTTTTTTTCTTAATCTCGTTGGATCCTATTAGTATCCTATTAGGATCCTATTACGATCCTAATAGTTTCCGACGTCGGAAACGATCCCAATACTCGACGACGTTTCCTACGTCGTTTCGGACGTCGGAAACTATCAGGATCCGACGTAGGATCCGACGTCGGGTTTTTCAATAGAGTAACAGAGTGTATAATTAACATTTTTATTTCAGTGTAATGATTGGAAATTTTTGTACAGAATTTTTTAATCTTGCAGAATGTCGACTAAAGAATTTGGTGTGATTCAATTTGCGGATGAAGGATTTGAGGTTATTCGCACGAAATGGGCGGTTTTCCATTAATCGGATACAATTATAGAAAGCTACTTTCCAAATCTGACGTCGCAAAAGGAGATGGACCATTTGTTGAAGAAAAATCCGGAAAAAGAAAAAGTAGTAACATGGACTGATGAAAACGGCAAACCGTGGCCGGTTAAGGGTGTTGGTTAACTCTGACTGGGAATTTTTGTTATATGCACGGCACTGACTCCATATATCATTTTTCTCAAGTATTTGAGAGCGAAAGAAAGAAGACTTGTCAAATATCCGGGGTTTTGCGAGATCCGTGGATCAACGAAATTTATAGGAATGGAGCCTTTTGCTGAGGCAATAATTATTTTCGCGGAAATTATGAATTTTTCGAAAGGGAGAAATCTGCGGATAGTAGAAGACAGCACCCAGTAAGAAGGCTTGAATTGAAAAGAATTGTGAAATTCCGATTTCAGCGACAAAATGAACATTTTTCTATCTTATTGAAAACCTGATTCTTCCACCGACCTCCAATCCGCAAGAGAGTAATACTTTTTCTACAAATTTAATTCCCTGCAGTTCCCAAAGCGACAACAACGACTCTCGGAATTATTTTGTGCTCATGAAACAGGACAAAATTTACATTTATTTAATTCCTTACAGTACCTTAAAAAAATATCTATAATTAATTGTTTTCAATTTCGTAAAGTAGGATACATTTCAAATTTATTTAATTCCTTCCATTCCTCTCAGAAAATATGTATACTAAATTGTTTCTAATTCCGGAAAGTAGAATTTATTTTAAATTTATTCAATTCCCTCTAATACCTTCAGAATAAATCTTTCTGATATTGTGTCGAATTCCAGAAGACCCAAAACTTGATGGTGGCGAACCTAAATTTCGCGAAATACGTCGCGAAATGGAGAAAAAACCGAAAGAAAATTGAGATGTCCTGTTTATGTGAGGACCATAAGACTGTATTGGTAAGCAGCAAAACAAACTCGGCATACAGACCGGCTGTCAAATTCGCGCTCCGAATCTTCAATGCTCTGAAGTCCGCACCATACATTGCCACTCGCGAAATCGTAACGCACATATTTAAAAAAATTTTGAAGACAGCAACTGCAAATGCACCAATTTTATAGATAAATCAATTTATGATTGTATGTAAATTTGTAAATTTACCCAGTTTGAAATTATAACTTTGAAATTATGATTTGAAAATTTTTAAATTATAAATTATAAATTTGTCAAGCTATCCAGCAATAAATTCCAAAATCATCAAATTCGATTCCTGAAATTTCGAAATTAGGCCCTCTAAAAATTTATTCATAGATTCCAAATTCATCAAGTGGTCCAACTATAAATTAATTATATGAAGAAGCTTGTAACGGGGGACACGGATTGTGGTCATCTTTTGTGAGCGAAGAGGGCCTCAATTTAGATAAAAAAAAGCTGAAAAAGTTTACTAAGATGGAAGGCGGTTTACGAGAAAACGGGTTCCAAGAAATCCGCGCAAAATAACAATGACTTTGATTCCCTGGCGGACCGGCCGAACGCAAACATTACGCTACAGCGTAACGGTAAAGTAATGGCAAAGTAATGCTAAAGTAATATGGCATTATAATTAATAAAGGAAACAAAATTAATATGTAAACTGTTGCAATTATAATAAAACGTTGAAATTTACGTTCAACGGTCATGCCGCAATTGCAACTAGATACGCAATACGCAATCACAATGTGTATTTGTGTATGTAACGCGTGATAGTAGGTTATCGGGTGTGAGTCGGAACGAGAACGAGAGCGAGTGCGCAGGTTTTATAGCCGCCGTGAGTGCGCTTGGTCGGAGTGCGCAGGTGTCGACTACCGGCCCGTCGTAGCTAATCCTGCAAACAGATTGTGCATGTGTTAGTTATTCCCCCTAGGTGACTAAAAGCCCAAAACTAGATGACGCGAGTTGCTGCGCGGAAAACCGTCTCCCCCTGCGAAATACGGGAACGGTCGGGATGCCTTCGCCTAGCCCACGTCGTAGCCCTACCACAGGTGAATGTCAGGAACGGGTTTGGTAGGGGACGGGACGGATGATCCAAGGTCTTACGGATGGTGGCAGGGAGATTTGACGGGGTCCTGCTGAGAGGATGACCGAGACACAGCACGTTCAGGAGTGCCTGATGCCGTGGTGTGTCGTAACTTCGAGGACAGGTATGGAAGCACCCATTGCCCTGTCTAGGAAGCCGGGTTCCCCTCTGAGGGTGACCGAGATGGGTCGTGTTTAGCTGCACCTAATGCCACGACACATCGATACCTGGGCAGCGGAAACGGGAGCGCCCGTTGCTCCGGTGCCCAGGTCGGTTCCTGCAGAAGGTGTTCGTCAGGGCCCCACCCAGGAGTTGCCGAGGTAGGCCATGTTCAGGGGCACCTGATGCCACGGCTAACCGTTACCTGAGGAACGCATATGGGAGCGCCCATTGCTGCGTTACTCTGGCCGAGTTCCTGGGGTGCGGGCACCAGGGGATACACCCACAAGGATCCACAGGTAAAGCGTGTCCAGGAGCACCTAGTGCCACGTCTCACCGGAACCCGAAGGGTGAATATGGGAGCACCCATTGCTTCACCACTCGAGCCGGTCACCGGTGTTCTACCTCTCTGCTTCGTGCGTGCCTGCTTTTAAAGCCTGGCGGCTCTGGGCTGGACGTCGACGCATGCGCAGCAGTCGACGCGCGCACAGCACAGTTTCCTGCCACTATACACCCGTCGCTGGTCCTTGGCGGAGACGTCCAGAGCAGCTGTGCACCATATGATCGGTAAGATCACAGCGGTGCGACAGCGGTGTCGTGGCCTCGTGGTTTCCTAGTGCCGGCGGTGATAACTAGGAAGTGTAACGCGTATGTGGCGAGAACTGCTCGCTACAATTGATTTGATTGATGTTATTCATTGATTGTTCAATTGATTTTAGTGATTTCATTCAATTTATTGATTTTAGTGAGTCATTTGATTGTATTAAAAAAAAGAATATTTATGTTGATTTTCTTTATTATATTACAAAATACAATAAAATGAATCAATAAAATCAATGAATTGAATAAAATCACTAAAATCAAGAAAATCAAATTATAATCAATAAAGTCAAAATTATACTGATTTAGTGATTTCATTCAATTTATTGACTTCTTATTAATTTCATTATTTCATTATTATTTTATTATAGAATACAATCAAATGACTCAATGAAGTCAATAAATTGAATAAAATACTAAAATTAAATTATTATCCAGAAAATCAAAATTGCACTGATTTTAGTAATCATAGTGATTTTTTCAATTCATTGATTTTAATGCTTTGATTGATTTATTTTATTGATTCTATTGATTTTAATGATTTTATTGATTTTATTGATTTTATTTTATTGATTTTGTTCAATTCATTGCTTTTTTATTGTAAATATTTAAATTTTTTATTAAAAAATACAATCAAATGAATCAATGCAATCAATAAAATGAATAAAATGCTAAAATCAAATTACTATCAACAAAATCAAAATTGCACTGATTTTACTAATTTTAGTGATTTTGTTCAATTTATGGATTTTATTGATGTTATTGATTTTTTTATTTTTCATTTTATTGATAATAATTTTATTTTTTTTGTTTTTAGTGATTTTAATGATCTACTGGATTTTTTTTATTAAAAAATAGAATTGAATAAATCAATAAAAGCAATAAATTGAATGGAATCACTAGAATAAATAAAAGCGTATTTTTTAATAAAACAATTAAATATTTACAATGAAGAATTAGTAGATTGAACAGAATCAATCAAATCAATCAAATCAACAAATTCGATTTAGTTGATTTTGAAATATAATGACTCAATCATAGTTCCTGAATCCGCAAGCTGCATGGTTTTCCGAGACTAGGGGTTTATCCGATTTAGTTCCTTTAATTTTAAGAATTGATTTTGCCTGTTTTTCCTTTTTATTTATATATTTTCCGAGCAACCCGACTATCCTCAAGAAGCCTCACCCATCGCGACCTATCGAGAAACTTCAAGAAGCATTTGGGACGCCTTTTGTCGATTGGAGTTACTCAAGTCATTTGAAATTTTCGCTAAACCTACCGCTGTGTTCCAGCCTGCTCCTATTCCTATCCTTCTAGTTGTACCCCAAAACTCACGGAATATTTTTGGAATGCTGTTGGGAATTATTGCTGCTGATATTTTTGACGCCCCCTTCAACTTATGCACCTTGGCGTGGAATTCAAAAGTTCCAATTTAGGAAGGTTTATTGTCGATCCCCGGCAATGCCAGTGGGATCTCTATAGCTCAGGCCCGCATCATCAGTGTCAACGTTCTCGGTGCCAGGGACTTCATTTGGATGGTTCTATAAAGTCCTAGTAGCCGGCTTGGTTGTGCAGATAATTCGGAGAGGATGTCTTGGACAATAATTCAACATCTTATGGACGAATTGGATTTATTGATATCATCGACATTCAGAAGAGAATAATTTTGTTTGGACACAGCATCCCTAAATCTACGACTGGTCACATCCCTGAGAGTCCTTTTCTTCTGTTAAACATTCCCTAGTAACGCCAATTAGATTGCCGAATTACAACCAATCAGGAGCAAGTCGGTTGCCAAAGAAGAAAGCACTGTTGGGAAAAACCTTCATCTTTCGTCAAGCAGCTTGCGGAACAACATCGTGCCTTTTAGTGGAAGTTAATTTTTCGTGTGCCTTAAGTTATTTTATATAAGTGACTCTTTCAGTGATTTTCGAGGACTTTGAGAGTGTAATCGAGTACTGCCAAAGAATATATTGAAAGGTATGGTTCATTTTGTGAATTTCAGAAGGGAAGCTTTTTGATTTTCGTTAGATTTTGGTGTGGACCCCTTTGCTTTGTGTTGAGAATTTTAGTATTTAATTTGGTCACACACAATTAAATAAATCTTCCTTGGCTGAATTTATTAATTTATCGTACATTGTGTTATAGTCTTGTCTCATTGTCTATTTATTGTGCTGTTTTACCTTTTTTGCTGTTAACCCATTCCCTGAATTATTTGTTGCTAATTTATTAATTGTATTATGTTTAAAACGTGTTTTTTCCAAATTGGATATTCGTTCCCCTGATTATTGATGACCCTCCCGACATGCTATAGCCTATTTTGTTCGTTTGCGTTCGT
The DNA here is from genome assembly GCA_932178445.1 of Andricus quercusramuli. NCBI lineage: Eukaryota > Metazoa > Arthropoda > Insecta > Hymenoptera > Cynipidae > Andricus > Andricus quercusramuli. The sequence goes on from CAKNXH010062148.1 coordinate 5,550, forward strand.
CTTGGAAAACCAGACGAAAGATCGCATTCCCTTTTTAAAAAATTAACCCTCCATCTTGTGTAAGTTTTGTCTCCCCCTTTAATCAATTGTTTCTTCGTATTTTGTTTAGAAAATTAATCACCCCTCCATTTTGTGAACATTTTGTTTTCCTTGAATCAATTGTTTCTTCCCTCACTTACTTGTTTCAAGCCTCCAAAATAGTAAATGAATTAGTTTGTTTAAATAAAATGTAATATTGTTAATCAAATTATCTTCAATTTATTTATAAATTGCGATTAAATGAATTTAATTGTAGTATCAAATTTTAAGAACCAGCCCCTCCACTATTTTCCAGAGACGGGGCTGAGCTAGCGAATTGTTTTACTCGGTTCACCGATTTGAACATTTTATTTATTCATTAATTGTTTGAATATCCTTCGAAATTATTTTTTTTTAAATTTGAATTATGAATGATCCATGCGGATCTGGCGCCAACGGTAATTAAAGACTAAATTTAACCTACGATTTCAGAATTCGAACCGAAGGTTATAACGGTAGGAAAATTGTGCTATTATACAATAAAATAAATCAATCAAAACAATAAATAAAAAATAAACAATCAGTGCGATTTTGATTTTATTGATAATACTTTGATTTTAGTATTTTATTCAATTTATTGACTTCATTGAGTCATTTGATTGTATTTTTTAACAAAAAAGTCAAATATTTGCAATAAAAAAAATCAATACGTTGAACAGAATCAATCAAATTATGTATGTATGTATATTTAATCTCTCCCTTTTACGGGTTTGAGGGCCTCCGCTCCCTGTACATATATGTATTTACATTTCATCCTTAGTCTAACTTATCCGCTGCTTATATTCTAATGCTTCGCCTTACATAACAACAATAATATTAATACTATTCTTCTCAAACTTCTAAAATGAGCGATCTTTCAGGGCTTTCGTTTTCTCTTACCATCAAATGCATTTTCGCCGATTTACAATTTAAATTTTTTACTGGTTACTTTCTCTTGAACAAGATTACCCGTTTGGCTCTGCCCTGATCCCTTGCTTTCTCTCATTTCTTCCAGTTTTTTCATCCACATCATTCCCTTCAAACCTCCAGGCTTTCTTAATTTGTCTCGTTACCATTTTCTCCCTTCCCAGTCATTCCCTCAACATGTATCCTGGGCAACTCCAACTAGCCCCCATCACCCATCTCAGAAATCTCTCATGCATGCTTTCCACTTTCCTATGTTCCTTCCATCCCCAGACTTCTACCCCATAACACAATACCGCCCATACCAACGCATCAAACAAGCAGACCCTCATTCTCCAACCGTCCTTGAACCTTCTCTTTCCTATACCCCATACTTGGCCCATTACTTTGCTCGCACATTCGATTCTCTTCCTCACCTGCACCTCGTTTCCCCCTCCTGCCTCAAATCAGAAACCTAAGTAACAGAACTCCTCCACACTTTCCACTGTTTTTCCGTTCATCTTCCAACCGTAACCTATTTTGTTCTTTCTATTTCTGAAGCACTTCACCTTGGTCTTCCCTACGTTCACCGTCAGTTCTTTTGCTCCTACATACTCTGCGAAAATTCTTATCATTAGGTTCATCCCCTTCTCATCGTCTGCTAATAGAACTACGTCGTCCGCGTATGCTAGAGAGTATAGTTTGCTATTACCCAGAATCGTCCCCCCTTTCCCTTTCTCCTTTAGCTTCTCCTCTAAGTCTGCCAGCAGCATATTAAAAAGCAGCGGACTCAACGGGCACCCTTGCCTAAGACCTCTTTGTGTCCAGAAAACCTCCCCTTTTTTCCCCCTATCTTCACCCTAATCCTGGTTTCAGTACAAATTTCCTTTATCCTCTTCAATAACCCTTCCGCTATTCCCCTCTCTTTCATTGCCTGCCATAGAACTTTTCTATTCACTGAGTCAAAAGCTGCTTTGAAATCTACGAACAAGGCTACTAATTTCCCTTTTTTCTCCCTAAGTTTCTGTTAACCAAGTAGTTGAGTACGTGAATGTTATCTATTGTTCCCATCCCCTTTCTAAATCCTGTCTGATTGTGTGGGATACTTTGTTTCTCTTCTATCTGACTCTTCAACCTTTTTCATAGAATTTCCACTTATATTTTATGACCCACTAGCATGAGGGTGATCCCTCTGTACTCTTCTACCTTCTTACCCTCCCCTTTCTTGACAAGCGGTACCACCAGCCCTGTCATCCACTCCTCCGGCCACCCTTCTCCTTTCCAGACCTTGTTGCAAATCTTCCACATCCCTTCCCTAATCCCTTCTCCTCCATACTTTATCGCTTCTTTCTCCATACCCTCCTCTCCTGTAGCCTTGTTTCTTTTTAGTCTTCCTATCGCCTCATTCACTTCTTCTCTTATTATTTCGTTCGCTTCCTCTCTTTGTCCTTGGACTGTCTTTCTATTTTCCCCTTCGATCCCATTTTGTTCTCCCCCTAGCAGACCCTTAAAATAATCCGTCCATTCATCCATTTCTATTTCTTCATTCACGCCCCTCTTTCCTCCTCTTTCCCTTTTTATCACATCCCAAACCCTACCTTCTTTGATTGCTTTTTCTACATCTTCCTTGTATTTCGCCTTTCCTTTCTTATTTTTCCCTTCCAGCATCCTCTCATGTTCTCTTTTCCCCCTGTTGTACTCCGCCTTCTCTATTTCTCCTTTCCTCCATTTTCTTACAGACTCTTTCATTCTCTCCTTACTCTCCCTGCATTCCTCGTTCCACCAGCCTCTCTTTCCCTCTTCACTTCCTTCTTTCGTACCTATCTCATCCCTTACCTTCTCAATCGACCCTTTCAACCTTTCAATCAACAATTCTACTTCCTCCTCCGTTTCATATCTAACTTTCTCCTTTTCCATTTTTTGTTCAAACACTTTTAATTTATCTACCCCCAGTCTCCCATTTTCGTGTTCCTTTCCACCCCTCTTTCCTTTCTCCCTCTGACGCGCTTGTGGACGCCACCTTTCAGTGTCGCTATTACTAGGAATTGCTCGTACCCTATCTCATTCCCCACAATCATACTGCATATCATATTCCTCATTCTCATTCTTATTACTTCTAGTAACCTCCTCCGCTCTCTGTCTATCTTCTTACGTTTGGAGCTCCTTATATGGGCCTCCTCTTCTTCATCCCAAGTCCCTCCCCCTTGCTCGCCAGTCCAAGCATTTAAGTCACCGCCTATCAAAACCAACTCTTCCTTCTTTCCCTCCATCCACCTCCTTATTACTCTCCAACCTTCCTCTTCCCCTCTTCTTTTATATACACAAACCACCGCTATTTTGACTTTTCCAATTATAATCCTTCTTACCATTGTTCCATCCTTTTCCTCCCTGTCCTTCTTTGTTCTCGTTTTTACCGCCAGTTCTTTTCTCACCAATGAGACCATGCCGCCCATCCCTCTACCTTTAACGTGTTCCTTTCTTGCTTCTTGCATTGTCCACACATACCCTTTAGGTAACATCCTTTTCATCCCCTTTCAATCCTTCCCATCTGCCCAGGTTTCACTCATCATAATCACATCCCATTTTTCTAACTCCCGCCAAAAACCTTCATTCTTGTTCTTCAAGCCTGATACATTCCAGAAAGCTATTTTCACGTTTTTCCCATCCCTTCTCTCTCCTATCCTCCTTACTTTTCTTTCGCCTTGCTTTTTGGAAACCCCTCTGTTTGATCGCTAACCTCTTTTGCATCTTCCTTTTTTCTACCATTCTCAAATCTTTTTCCCTTCTTCTTTATTTCTTCTGATTCATCGTCCCAGAACCATTCCTCCCCATTTATCCATAATCTGTCTCTCCCTATCCATACCATGTGCCCCTTTCTCCTCTCTATCCATGCCCTCTGGTCTATTTGCCATCTCCTTTTCCTCTCCCTCCATGTCAGATCCTCTTCAATTTTTTCCCTTCTTCCTTTCAATAACTTGTTGTTCTCGATAATTTTCTTTTTCTCCTCCTCACTCCCTACTTTTACTATAAACATTCCTTCATTTCCTTCTTTTGTCCCTCCTATTCTCTCAACTCCTCCTATGCTTACCTGAACTCCAATATCTCTCAGCAGATTTATGATTTTCACCTCCCCTGTTTCACTCTACATTGTCAATCCCTTAACTATTATGTTATTTTTTCTCTTTGCCCTTTCTATTTTCTATGCATTCTAGTTTACCCGATACCTATCTTTCTCCTCTTTCGAGAGTTTATCCCACTCTTCCCACTTTTCTCTTACTGTTCTCCCTTCCCCCCGAACTTCTTTCCCCTGCCTATTCATATCATCCAGACTCTTCCTTGTTTTCTCTCTAAATCCTTTTATGAAGTCTTCCAGCTTCTCAAACATCCCCCCATCCCGCCTATCTCTGTCTGGTGTTTTTCGTTTAATCTTAACTTTGTTGTTATCCTTGTCCATTTCAGAATCATCTTCCCCTTTCTCTCTTTTTCTTTTATCTTCCCCTTCACTGCCAGTCGCGCTCACCTTTTTTTGCAATTCATCTAGACTCCTACTTGAGCCTGCGCTACCTAGCCTGTTGAGGCGCTGTAAATTTGAAGCTCTCCCGCGTTTCTGGCTCGTGCCTGATCCCCTTCTCTCTGTCGATGCGTCCCTGGTCGGTGTCTCGAACGTCTCCTCCTCGCTACTGTCAATTTCTCCCTTCTCCCCAATAATCGCGCAGCCAACATCGTCAGCCCTTGGTTCATCCATTCCCTGCCCTCTGTCGCCCGTTTGTGGACGTCGTATGGTCGGCGTTCCTACCTTACCAAGTAGTTCTCGACGTTTCCCGCTCTTAGCTTGCCTACCTCTCGCACGACAACTATTTTTTTACTCCTAACATCCAAAATTTTCACGCTCTAATTTTCCTTTCTCACAACTTACTTACCCCCTTTACACACTTGCCTTCACTCACCCTTCTTCCTTTACGCCTGAACTCCGCACTCAATGCCCTTTCTGCATTCATACACGCTGATTCCCTTCACCGAAGCCAAAAAACGCAACACTTGACACTAAAGAGTTCTCTCATGATCGGTACCGAAAACGGAACAAATCAATCAAATTAATGAAATCATACAATCAATAAAATGAAATAAATCAATCAAAACAATAAAACCAATAAATTGAATAAAATTACTCAAAATAATAAAATTAAATTATTATCAATGAAATAAAATAAATGAACAGCACCAATAAGACCTATAAATTAAACTAAATCACTAAAATGAAGAAAATCAAATTAAAATCAATAAAGTCAAAATTATACTAATTTTATTGATTTTATTCAATTCATTGATTTTATTGATTCTTTTATTGCTTTTATTGATTTCAATGATGTTGCTTACTTTATTGATTTTGTTGATAATAAATCGCTTTTATTAATTTTAGTGATTCCATTCAATTTATTGCTTTTATTGATTTATTCCATTCTATTTTTTATTTAAAAAAATCAAGTAGATCAATAAAATCACAAAAATCAGTAAAATTAGTGCAATTTTGATTTTATTTATAATAATTCGATTTCAGTATTTTATTCAATTTATTGACTTTATTTAGTCATTTGATTATAAATAATATGTAATATATATATATATATATATATATATATATATATATATATATGTATGTATGTATGTATGTATGTATGTATGTATAATAAGAAAGTCAAATACTTACAATGCAAAATCAATAGATTGAACACAGAATCAATCAAATCAACAAACTTAATATAATTAATAAAATAAATCAATCAAAACAATAAAATCAATAAATTGAATAAAATCAGTGCAATTTTGATTTTATTGATCACAATTAGATAAAGTTCCGAATAGCTGAATTCTCCGATTTTCTCGAAACTCCGTACACTTATGTATTTTGACTCGCTGATTACGAATATGATAGTGAAAATTTGCGACAAGGCGACTTTCATGGCGAAACCCTAAAAAAATCATGGTTTCTGCGAGTGATAGTTTTCGAGAAAATTAGTTAGTTAGAATGTGAGTTAGTTGGAGAGGGGTAGAGGTTTGACCAACATTATTTCTGTAACCAATGATAGGGCTGCCTTTCCGCCCCCCATGAGACGTTGGAAAAGAGTAGGGGTTTGATCAACATTATTTCTGTAACCAATCACAGGGGTGCCTTTCCGCTCCCCACGAGACGCTGGAGAGGGTTAAAGGTTTGACAAACTTTATTTCTGTAACTGTAAATTTTGTTTAGAATATTTGGCATAGAAAAAAATGCTTGGAATAAAGAATGTGTATCTCAATGAGATCTATAACTTTTGTTTGAACGATTTGGCGAAATTTTGCAGATTGGCTAGAATAAACGGAAAAAACCATGATTTTTATGGTTTTTTATGGTTTCACCATGAAAATCGCCTCGTCGCAAATTTTCACTATCAAATTTGTAATCAGCGAGTCAAAACACATAAGAATACGGAGTTTCAAGAAAATTGTAGAATTCAGGTATTCGGAACTGCACCCAAACAATCACAATTGTTACTGTGAAAGTTTTGATAACAAAATTTTTAAAAAATTTAAGATTTTTTTTCCTTGCAGCGTTCTAGGCTTAAATAAAAACAACTAATTTTGTTATTGTGCAAATTTCGATAGGAAAATTTAAAAAACAAATTTTCAAAATTTGTTTCCCCTACGACGTTACAGGCTTCAATAAAAACAACTAAATTTTTTAATCTAAAAATTTCGATAGCAAAGTTTTGAGAAAAAATTTCGATAGCAAAATTTTGAGAAAAAATTTTCTAACAAAATTTTATTTTCCCATCACGTTACCGGCTTTAATAAAAACAACTAGATTTATGACTGAAAATTTTAATAGAACAATTTTTTAAACAAAATTTTCAAGGAGAATTTTTTTTCTATGCAGCCTTGTAGGCTTCAATGAAAATAAAATAATAAATAAATGAATAATAATAAATAAATGTGATTGTAAAAATTTCGATAGCAAAATTAGAAGAAAAAAAAAATTTGAGGAAATTCTTTTTTCAACATTTTTCCATAGAAATTTTCACAATAATAAATTTAATTGTTTTTAATTAAACCTATAACGCTCTCAGCAAAAAAAATTTTCTTAAAATTTTTTTTTCAATTTTGCTCTTGAAATTTTTACAATAAGAAATTTATTTTTTTTTATTGAAGCCTGCTTATAACGCTGTGGGGGAAAAAAAATTTTTTATCCAAACTTTACAGTAACAAAAAATTCTTTTACCTAAGTATATTGTGATGAGAAATCTTCATACCTCGCTGAAACACGAATTTTTCTGAATAATTATTAAATCCTTTGTGAAAAAAATGTGAAGACTAATTGAAAACTGTCGTAGACGTTTTCTCAACTTAAAAAAAATCCTGCGAAGTTTCTGAAATTGTATCACTAATAAACAATTCGAAAGCAAGGCTAGAGAAACATTTGCATTAATTGAAACATGAACTTATAAAACCTAGAACACATCAATCCAATACATAAACTTACTACAACTCATCGATTCTGCACAGGTATTTAAAGATTCCTAAAATATCCTGCGGATTGTTAAGAACTGAATGAGAACCCTTCGTGAATAGATGGGAATAATAATATTATCAACGGCCAACGGCCGTACCACGCTGAACAAACCAGTTCTCGTTAGATCACTGAAGTTAAGCAGTGTTGGGCGCGGTTAGTACTTGGATGGGTTACCATTCGGGAATACTACTGATTGTGTGCTGTTGGCGTGTCGTGGGTGTGGTGAGCCACACTTGTAGTTATTTACTACAAGAAACTATCCACCTAGAAACACTACCCGAATCGGGTAGTGTCACGCCTACCCCGAAAAGGAAATGGCTTAATGGTATACATACATACATCAAAATGGTTGAAACGAGAAAAAGACAAGTTTTGCTCCGCAGTAGACATGAACGCATTAAGGCTCGAGGAAAAGAGCGACTCCGTTGTCGCTCTTTTCCTCAATAAAAACAACTACATTTGTTACTGTAAGCATTTCGATAGGAGGATTAGAAAAAACAAATTTTGAGAAATTGTTTTTCCCCACAGCGTTATAGGCTTCAATAGATACGACTAAATTTGTTATTGAAAAAATTTACATAGCAGAATTGAAAAAAAAAATTTCGAGAAAAGTTTTTACCCCACAGCGTTGTAAGCTTCAACAAAAACAAATAGATTTGTTATAATAAATTTAAAGGAGGTTTTTTGGGTTTCGAACCTCTGCAAAACTATGTATCTTGCAAACGTTTCGTGAACACAGTTCACTTCTTCAGGATTGACCTCAAACTGATGTTTCAGGTTATGTTGTTCTTATATATATTCCCTACGATGCCTGTAATTGGTCAGAGCACCCCGTGGTGGGAACTGGTCGAACTTAATTGGCCAATCAAGTCTTTTTTTTGAAACCCGGGAGCACGGAAAGCCAAATCGGATTGGTATTATATCCATTGTCCCTATTGATGTTATTAGGGTGTTTTAGGATTTTGATTACTACTCTATGTTGTCTTGAATAAATATTGTACGTTTTTGCGATGACGGTTGTTTTGTCAAATAAAATGCAATGTACTGTTTCGATATAATGCTCAGATAGAGCTGATTGCGTGAAATGTTTTAGCCTGACTTTACTCTCATGTTCCTTTACACGTTGGCTCACCGCTCTCCTGGTTTCTCCAATATAGACTTTGCCACAAGAACAAGGGATTTTATATATTCCCGGATCACTGAGAGGTGCCTTTTTCTATTTAGGGTCGTTTAGAAGTTGTCCTATTTTCGCAGGTGGTTTAAATATGGTTTGGATATTGTGTGAGTTCAAAATTCTTCCTATTTGTTCTGTGATACCTTGAATGTAGGGTAGGATGGTAGTCGTTTTTTTCTCTCTTTCTTTAGTACGTTGTGCTGAAATGTTTTTTTAGTGTATTTTCTTATTGCTTGATCAATTTGTTTGTTTGTGTAATCGGCTTGTATTAGGAATTGCTTAACATTTTGTAATTCCTTTTGTAAGTTATCTTCATCTGTTATGGTGAGAGCTCTGTATACAAGGGAGTTGATGACCGATTGCTTTTGTGATGAGTGGTGGTGGGAGGAATCATATAGGTATCTATTTGTATGTGTGGGTTTTCTGTAAACTTCGTGTGCTCGTGTGTTATCATATCTTTTATAAATCAGTGCGTCGGAGAAAGGTAATTTTCCGGGTTTTTTTTTCAATTTCCATGGTGAACTGGATATTAAGGTGTAATTCATTGATGAAATCTAAGATTGGAGAATTGATCTCCAGATGACAAAAGCGTCGTCAACGTAACGGCAACAAAATACCGGTGCAACCTTGAATTGCTTGAAAATTTCAGTTTCTAGATTTTCCATACAGATGTGTTACAACCCGATAATTTATTTTGGTATTCACTTTCCTAAGTTTTCATTTCCACTAAATATATCCTATGGGTTTCGGAGGCTTCACAAACTGAACGAAGTCTAATGTCAGGCTTCGTTAATTATTTTTGTGGGACGTAATTTAATTGTTCTCATCCCGGAATACTTTTCCGGACTATTAGTGAAGGGATGTTATTTTTCACAATAAACAATGAAACAAGTATTAAGGAATGTCACTTTAATATAAATATGCATGTAGACAATACAAAATTGGAACGATACCAAGTACTCACCGAGTTCCGTCGCTATTTTCACAATTAATTACCTTTAGAAAAAGGACAGGTAATGGTTTTAGAAACCCTTAGCTTTCCCTCTTTCTAAAGGGCCGATGTTCATTGGATTTTCGTTGTCATTGAGACAACTCTAGTTCATTTTACTACAGTCGCGACACACACAAGTTTTCACACGTAGTTGCCCGACACGTCCCCTCACACGCGCGTTATATTTGTCTCAGCGGAAAGAACAACCATTGTTTTTCTAACCCAGATGACATGGAGTGCGTTTAAATTTGCATGTCTTCTCATTGTCCTTCTCCCAGCTATTCCAAACACTGACTACAATAGGCAATTTCTCAGAAGTTTTGAGATTCGACTTTGAAATTGCCTAAGGCGTTTCTATTGGTTGCGGATTTAAATTTTTTGTGGATGCTGAACTTCACGTGGCCTTCCCAAACAACTGTTATCTTCGGAGATAAATTTTCCGATGTACAGAAGCCCGATTTTCCGAAGGTTGAACCAGTAATTTTTATCCGCGGGTTCACTCGTTGGATGAAGGGTTTTCCAGGTTTAACGTCCCCACGATGAGGTTTCCAACGCGCCCTAGTTAGGAAACTATTTTCAATAGTTTTACAGTTCGACCCGAAAATTAATTTTCAACTAAATATTTATATTAAGAGAAAGTTTTATTACGAGAGGCAAACCGTAAGGGTTGACGTGATGAACCAGCGTGTTCAACTCGACGGGCGTCTGTTGAGCAATCTTCGCGAGAGAAGGTTCCCTTCAAGAGGCTACTTGTTCGGTTCAAGTAGCTCTGCAAACTGCGAAGCTGATTTTTAATGGGTGCTTCTTGTAGGCGACCTGTTGGTGGACATAGGTGGGAAATTTTGTTTAGGTGATGAATTTGTTAGTCGCCAGGCACGGTATGTGTTGCCGTGCATGGTTGAACTTTGACCGCTTAGCCAAAAATTCAATTGTCAGCAACATGAAATAGAGTGCAGGTGGTATTTCCGCTAAGGTATTGAAAACTTCTTACAGGAGTATTTTCTGCGGGTCATGCTTTTCAATTTACTTTTGTAAATGTTTTTAACGCGTGACCCTTGTATTAGGTGCGGAACCCTCTTATTTGGAAAGGTTTTTTTTTTCAATGCTTTTGATGCATTTTTGGCAAAGTTACGGCCATATTGCTTTCTCCCGCTCGAGGGGGTAGTTTAGGTAGGGAGGTGTTTAGGATGAATAGGGTTGTTGTCAACATTAGGAGAGTGGAGAACGGTTGGAGAATATGTAAACTGACAGGTCAACGCACCGGTGCGGTGACTAGCGGGGAGCACCCATACGATCACCCGCCTATGTGTGTACGTTAATCTCCCGTGTTCTCGGTGGAGTATGTGTGGGAAGGCCATTCGGTTGAATCGTACTAGGTCGCGGTTCCTACGTGTGTTCGCGTGTGAGTTCTTACATTTATATTATTTATTATTCATTAAACAACAGCATAAGATACAGACTTAATATATTGATATATAAATACATATGTGATAATCTGCTGCGATATTTGCTTAGGTGCTAAGACCTGTGCAAAGAAGGTGATATATGAACGTCTAGTTAATTAGCTGTGACAAAAAAATATAGACTTATAACGCTAGGAGGATATGATAAGATTTCTGACTTTTAAGACTTCAAGCAGATACAATGCAACACGACATAGTTCTTTTTTATCTGGTGAGTTTAGAAGCGCTACCCAAAAGGCACCAGAGGCTTTAAGGCCGATCGCGGGCCCCAAAAAACGATGTTCGAACATCTCCGTACATGGGGCATTCTGCTAGTGAATGATAAAGTGTCTCTTTCACTCCCAGATTACAAATTGAACAGAGTTGCCCCTTACTGAAACCAAAACTGAGTTCTCCCACCGAAAATCTCACTCTTACCGCACCCATGAGACGCACCTGCGCGAGAACTCTGACAAACTTGAACGGAGTACCTTTAGTCAGGTACTCGTGACCCATTGGGTGGATAGAAAGATAGGGCAGTACCTGCAGGGATGTGGACTGGGCCAGCCTGTGCAAGACCACCCCCCGGAAGTAAGCCTCGAATTTTGCCAAAATTGTCTCTTTGCGTGCCTGAAGGCACCGCAAATCCAAGCCGGGCCACATATCATCTTGCCCACACAACGATAAGAGATTTTTAACTTGTAAGACCTAGTTAAATTTTAAAACAGCAGTACCCGAATCAGCCAGGGTCTGCAGCCGTAACAAACAAATTCTAGGCAGTCTTTCTTCCCCCATGCCCAGAACCCTCTCCAACCAGTTCAATGCCATTTTTGAGATGTTATAGGCAATTGGGACTCGGCCTAGCTCTAGTCTCAGCGCATAACCTGGAGTGTAAGGAGGAAGCCCAAGCACTTTCTTGGAAAGTTTGGATTGGATGACCTCAACCTCCTCACAGTATCTTAGTCCCCAAATTCCTATGGCATAAAGCAGAACAAGGGTACATTTTAAAATTTCTATTACGATTCCTTAGTTATTGTATCTTCCTATTTCGAATAATTTTTCCTACATGTTCGCTTAAGCAATCAAAATTCTTTTACAATATTTCTTCATTAAATTTTGCTATTTTTCCCAATCACCAACTTTTATTATCGGCCGACGCGACGCTGCGCTTTTATGCCATGTGCCGGTCTCTCGTTACAGGCCTCTTCCGTTGCCTGTGTATTCCATTCTCCCAATAAATGTATAAAAATTAATACGCGCAGGTTTGAAAGGGGTATGTAACAATGTTGGCTATTACATTATTGAAGATGGAGAGTAATGTAGATTACTGGTCAAATTTTATTTTAATTTATGTTTGAGAGACTCTCAGATCATAAACGTTACAAGACGTTTCGACTGCTCGTCGGCAGTCCTCATCAGTACAAATTCTTCTACTGTAAATGTAAACCAAATTATCAATGAAATAAAACAAATGAGCAGCACCAATAAAATCTATAAATTAAATAAAATCACTAAAATGAAGAAAATCAAATTAAAATCAATAACGTCAAAATTATACTGATTTTATTCTTTTTATTCAATTCATTGATTTTATTAATTTTTTAATTGCTTTTATTGATTTCATTGATGTTGCTTATTTTATTGATTTTGTTGATAATAAATCGCTTTTATTGATTTATTCCATTCTATTTTTTAATAAAAAAATCAAGTAGATCAATAAAATCACTAAAATCAGTAAAATGAGTGCAATTTTGATTTTATTGGTAATAATTGGATTTTAGTATTTTATTCAATTTATTGACTTCATTGAGTCATTTGATTGTATTTTTTAATAAAAAAGTCAAATATTTACAATAAAAAATCAATAGATTGAACAGAATCAATCAAATCAATCAAATCAACAACCTCAATAGAATCAATAAAATATAATAAATAGATCAAAACAATAAAATCAATGAATTGCATAAAATCACTAAAATCAGTGCAATTTTGATTTTATTGATAATAATTTGATTTTAGTATTTTATTCAATTTATTGACTTCATTGAGTCATTTGATTGTATTCTTTAACAAAAATGTCAAATATTTGAAATAAAAAAATCAATAAATTGAACAGAATCAATTAAATCAATCAAATGAATAAAATCATAGAATCAATAAAATGAAATAAATCAATCAAAACAATGAAATCAATAAATTGAATAGAATCACTAAAATCAGTGAAATGTAGATTTCATTGATGTGTTTTTTTAACTGATTTTGTTGATAATAAATTGATTTTATCGATTTTAGTATTCTCATTCAATTTATTGATTTTATTGAGTCATTTAATTGTATTTTTAATAAAAGAATCGAATATTTATACTGATTTTCTTCATTTTATTAAAAAATGCAATCAAATGAATAAAAAAAATCAATAAATTGAATGCAATTACTAAAAATAATAAAATAAAATTATTATCGATGAAATAAAATAAATGAACAGCACACGGAGAAAAAAATATGGCTATAATAGTAAGAACACTAGTCATGCTTTTGTCGCAGGTTTCATTCAATACTTTTGAAGCCGTTATCCCTCGCGAAAATAGCGCGAACTTCGCCTTGCTATATTTGTAAAGAACTCACTCTATTAGATTATGAGTACTCTTACAATAGAGATATTAGGCCACGCCTACTTACGAGCCTAGCTTCACGGCAAGCACCGGTACGCGTGGCCTAACATCGCTTTTGCAAGAGTACTCATACTCTAATAGGATGGGTTTTCTTACCACCGTAGTAGGGCAAAGTTCCTTTATGGTATGAGCCATTCAATGCTAAAATTGTCTAATCTGATGCCAATATTGGTAGGAATTCATACCAATTTCACACATGAAGTTCCGTGCTGTAATATTAAGAGCTCAACCTACTATAACAGTGCGATTTTTTTCTCCGTGCACCAATGAAATCAATTAATTGAATAAAATCACTGAAATGAAGAAAATCAAATTAAAATCAATAAAGTCAAAATTATACTGATTTGAGTGATTTTATTCAATTCATTGATTTTACTCATTTTTTTATTGTATGGATTTTATTGATTTAATTGATGTTGTTTACTTTATTTATTTTGTTGATAATAAATCGCTTTTATTCATTCTAGTGATTCCATTCAATTTATTGCTTTTATCGCTTTATTCCATTCTATTTTTTATTTTAAAAAATCAAGTAGATCAATAAAATCACTAAAAACAGGAAATAAAATTATTATCAATAAAATGAAAAATAAAAAAATCAATAACATCAATGAAATCCATAAATTGAATAAAATCACTCAAATTAGTGCAATCAGTGCAATTTTGATTTTGTTGATAATACTTTGATTTTAGCATTTTATTCATTTTATTGATTGCATTGATTCATTTGATTGTATTTTTTAATAAAAAATTTATATATACTACTTACAACAAAAAAAGCAATAAATTGAACAAAATCAATAAAATAAAATCAATAAAATCATTAAAATCAATAGAATCAATAAAATAAATTATCGAAGCATTAAAATCAATTAATTGAAAAAAATCACTATAATTACTAAAATCAGTGCAATTTTTATTTTCTGGATAATAATTTGATTTTAGTATTTTATTCAATATATTGACTTCGTTGAATGAAATCACTAAAATCAATTGAACAATCAATAAACAACATCAATCAAATCAATCAAATAAAATTTATATCGTTTTCACTGATTTCATTGATTTTATTAATTTTATTGATTTGATTTATTTGATTCATCTTATCCGTTTCATTCGTTTTAATAATTGTATTGATTTTATTCATGTTCTTCATTTTATTGATAATTTATTGGGGGATAAAGGGAATTTTTTAGCACCCCCGCCCTCCAATAGCTTATCACGAAAAAGTTTTTTGTTCCTCCACCCTATTCAAAACGACCCTATTCAAAATGATGGCAGAATCTATAGCCTTGAACTTAGACCATTACCCCGCCGCTCCTTACTCTATCGACATGTGACTCAAAGACATTGTTATTTTTCGCGGATTTCTTGTAACCCGTTTTCTCGTAAACCGCTTTCCATCTTAGTAAACTGTTTCAGCTTTTTTCATCTCAAATGAGGCCCTTTTCGCTCACAAAAGATGACCACAATCCGTGTCCCCCGTTACAAGTTTCTTCATATAATTAATTTATAGTTGGACCACTTGATAAACTTGGAATCTATAAATAAATTTGCAGAGGGCCTAATTTCGAAATTTCAGAAATCGAATTTGATGGTTCCGGAATTTATTGCTGGATAACTTGATAAATTTATCATTTATAATTCAAAAATTTGCAAATCATAATTTCAAAGTTATAAATTCAAACTGGGTAAATTTACAAACTTACATACAATCATAAATTGATTTATCTATAAAATTGGTGCATTTTCAGTTGCTGTTTTCAAAAACTTTTTTAATATTTGCGCCACGATTTCGCGAGTGGCAATGTGTGGTGCGGACTTCAGAGCATTGAAGATTCGGAGCGCGAATTTGACAGCCGGTCTGTATGCCGAGTTTGCTTTGCTGCTTACCAATACAGTCTTATGGTCCTCACATACACAGGACATCTCAATTTTCTTTCGGTTTTTTCTCCATTTCGTGACGTATTTCGAGAAATTTAGGTTCGCCATCATCAAGTTTTGGGTCTTCGAATATTGGCTGACCTCTGGAAATACTTCTGTGATTTCTCCCTTTCGAAGAATGCATGATTTCCGCGAAAATAATTATTGCGTCAGCAAAAGGCTTCATTCCTATAAATTTCGTTGATGCGAGTTTCTCGCAAAACCCCGGATATTTGACAAGTTTTCTTTCTTTCACTCTCAAATAATGGGAAAAATTATATATGGAGTCAGTGCCGTGCCTTTAAAAAAAAATTCAAGTCAGAGTTAACCAACACCCTTAAGACCGTTTGTTGCTATACCCGTAAGTTATCACTTTCTTCTGAAAAAAGATTCACTATGTAATTTGTGATTTTCTTGTTTGATTTTAAAGTAGCTTACTGAACTGTAGGAAAAAAATGATTTAAATTGATTTAAATAATTCGAAATTAATAGATTCACAATTAAATACTTTTACTCAATTTGATATAGAATGCTTTGAATCATTTATATATGAAAGTGCTAAATTTAAACTGTAAACGCTTTAGTTTGAATTCTTCTATTTAAATTTTTTTAAGTAATAGTGTCAAATTTGGAAGTATATATGAGGCACCTAGTGCAAGAGTCGAAAAATTATCATTGTTTAGGAAAAGTACGATCGAAAAGCAGTTGGAGCCGAAAAAGACAAGTTTCCTTACGCTGTAAAGGCGAACAGATTGAAGTTAGAGGAAAAGAGCGGCAACGGAGTCGCTCTTTTCCTCGAACTTTACTGCGTTTGTCTCTACCGCGGAGTAAAACTTGTCTTTTCTTGCTTCAACTATTTTGATTTCCATCTATTCGCGAAGGGATCTCATTCATTCTTAACCGTTCGCAGGATATTTTGAGAGTCTTTAAATACCTGTGCAGAATCGATCATTTTTAGTAAGTTTATGTATCGGATTGATAACTTCTAGGTCTTATAAATTCATGTTTCAATTAATGCAAATGTTTCTCTAACCTTGCTTTTCAATTGTTTATTAGTGGTATAATTTCGGAAACTTCACAGGATTTTTCCAGTCAGCCTATACATTTTTTTCACAAAGGATTTAATAATTATTCAGAAAAAAGCGTGTTTCAGCGAAATTTTAAGATTTCTTATCATAATATACTCAGATAAAAGAATTTGTTATCACCGTAAAAATTTCGAAGGGAAAATTTTGAAACAAAAATGTTCGAGAAATTTGTCATCCCCCACAACCTTATAGGCTTCAATAAAAAAACTAAATTTGTCATTTTAAAAGTTTCGATCGCAAAATTTTGAAAAGAAAAATTTCGAGAAAATTTTGTTTTCTCCACCGCGTATAGGCTTCAATAGAAACAACTCAATTTGTTAGTGTAAAAATTATGGAAAGAAGAACTCTCGAGAACATTTTTTTTACCACAGCAGTATAGGCTTCAATAAAAACAATTAGATAAAGTTCCGAATAGCTGAATTCTCCGATTTTCTCCAAACTCCGTACACTTATGTATTTTGGCTCGCTGATTACGAATATGATAGTGAAAATTTGCGACAAGGCGATTTTCATGGCAAAACCCTAAAAAAATCATGGTTTCTGCGAGTGATAGTTTTCGAGAAAATTAGTTATACATCTGATAAAATATAAACCCCCCATGAGACGTTGGAGAGGGGTAGGGGTTTGACCAACATTATTTCTGTAACCAATAATAGGGGTGCCTTTCCGCCCCCCATGAGACGTTGGAAAAGAGTAGGGGTTTGATCAACATTATTTCTGTAACCAATCACAGGGGTGCCTTTCCGCTCCCCACGAGACGTTGGAAAGGGTTAAAGGTTTGACAAACTTTATTTCTGTAACTTTAAATTTTGTTTAGAATATTTGGCATAGAAAAAAATGTTTGGAACAAAGAATGTGTATCTCAATGAGATCTATAACTTTTGTTTGAACGATTTGGCGAAATTTTGCAGATTGGCTAAAATAAACGGGAAAAACCATGATTTTTATGGTTTTTTATGGTTTCACCATGAAAATCGCCTCGTCGCAAAGTTTCACTATCAAATTTGTAATCAGCGAGTCAAAACACATAAGAATGCGGAGTTCAATTTTTCAATTCCACGAGGTTGACCTCGGTCAGTTGTATGCAGCGATTAAATCAATTAAATCTACGGCTACTGGCTCCGATGGTATAAATAGTTCCGCGATTCTTCTCTGTGTCCCCTCCTGCTTGCCTGCTTTACTCGAAATTGTGAACTCCTCCCTGAGGACAGGGATATTCCCTACAGCGTGGAAGGTAGGCATTGTCCGCCCTCTTCCAAAATGTGACCGACCAACTTCCTACAAGGATTTACGCCCCATTACTATTCTTCCTTATCTGTCAAAGATCCTGGAAAAAATTTGCCTTCAGCAGCTGTCGCCATACATAAGCAATAATGGGATCCTCTCAAATCACCAGTCTGGTTTCAGGAAAGGTTTCTCGGCAGCTACAACCTTGCTTCATGTATCAGACGAGATAGGCCGGTCACTGGACTGTTCGGAAATCACTATTTTAGCCCTACTCGATCTAACTCGGGCGTTCGAAACCCTCGATCACCAACTTCTTCTAGCCAAACTAAAATCTGAGGGAATTTCTGGGAAAGAAATGTCTTGGTTTAGTGGCTTTCTCTCGGATAGAAGCCAGCGAGTGGAAATATCGAACACCTTAACCTCTCGATCGTCACCCATCCGACCCCTATGTAAAGGGGTCCCACAAGGTGCTGTTCTTAGTCCGCCTCTTTTCTCTGTTTACACCAACGACCTTCCAGACCCCTTGATAAAATTCCTGTCGATTTTGGAAGCGGTATCCGGAGGCAAGGTGAAAGTCACGATCCACATGTATGCGGATGACACACAGGTATACATACGCTGCAAACTGGACGATCTAGATGTCGGTACAGCAGTGTTGTCCCTGGCTTTGAAATTCATCGCGAGGTGGGCTGATGAGCGAGCTCTTGTTATTAACCCTGCTAAATCTGTTATTCTTCCTATAGGCAACTTCAAAGATGCTCGTTTACCCAACTTTGAGATAGGCGGATCCGTGTTGTCCATCGTAGCTCAAGCGAAAAACTTAGGTCTTAAAATGCAATCCATTTGGAGTTTCGAGGATCATGTAACCACTAAAATCAAAGCGGCGTATCTGCGTTTAAGAAAATTGTATCCCTTCCGTCGCTCCCTTCCACTCAGGGTAAAACTGTTGCTTTGTCAGTCATTGGTACTGTCCCTCTTTGAATATGCGTATACGACATACGGCCCTTGCCTAAATGCCACTCTGAGAGAGAGGATACAGAGGGTGCAAAATGCGTGCCTCAGATTCACATATGGAATTAGAAAATACGACCATATCACACCCGCTTTGGAAGAATCTGGCTGGCTGAAAATGAAGCACAGATGGGAAGTGCAACTATGTGTCCTCTCTTTCAGGGTCCTCTCGCAAGGCGTTCCGGAATATTTATTTGATTTATTGTCATTCGTAGAAGATAAGCGAGCTAGAAAATCTCTTGCAATGAGATCCGATGGCAAGCTATATGTCCCGCGAGCGAACACATCGAAAGGGGAATCCATTTTTTCCCACGCGGCTCCACGTCTCTTAAACAGCTTAAAAAACCCGCTGGCTTCTTACTCCATCCCCACTGTAAGGAAGGAAATAACTGAACGCCTTCGCACGGTAACATGATTTGTCTCTTCATAATAAGTAATTTGATTCTTGTCTTCTTTTATCTTAAGTTCCGTATTTTAATATAAGTTCTAGAGTATTTCGCATTATGGCACCACAATCAGTTTCAATCAGTTTCTATCTATTTCTGCAATGATCTCGAAAACTATATATTCAAGCCCTAGTTTTTAAGTGTCGTTTACTTATATTTTAAATTGGATTAAGAGGGTTAGGTTTGAAAGCAGCTTTAAGCTGTACCTCGCCCTTTGGGTTCTTATGTTAACTCTGTCTGCCATGTACATATCATTCTTGTTACGAACTCAATAAAGATTTATTATTATTATTATTATTATTATTATTATTATTGTAGAATTCACGTATTCGGACCTGCACCCAAACAATTACAATTGTTACTGTGAAAGTTTTAATAGCAAAATTTTAAAAAAATTTAAGATTTTTTTTTCCTTGCAGCGTTCTAGGCTTAAATAAAAACAACTAATTTTGTTATTGTGCAAATTTCGATAGGAAAATTTCAAAAACAAATTTTCAAAATTTGTTTCCCCTACGACGTTACAGGCTTCAATAAAAAAAACTAAATTTTAATAGAACAATTTTTTAAACAAAATTTTCAAGGAGAATTTTTTTTCTATACAGCCTTGTAGGCTTCAATAAAAATAATTATATTTGTGATTGTAAAAATTTCGATAGCTAAATTCGAAGAAAAAAAAATTTCGGAGAAATTCTTCTTTCAACATTTTTCCATCGAAATTTTCACAATAATATATTTAATTGTTTTTAATTAAACCTATAACGCTCTCAGCAAAAACAAATTTTCTCAAAATTTTTTTTTTCAATTTTGCTATTGAAATTTTTACGATAAGAAATTTAGTTTTTTTTTATTGAAGCCTGCCTATAACGCTGTGGGGGAAAAAATTTTTCCTATCCAAACTTTACATTAACAAAAAATTTTTTACCTAAGTATATTGTGATGAGGAATCTTTATACCTCGCTGAAACACGAATTTTCCTGAGTAATTATTAAATCCTTTGTGAAAAAAATGTAAAGACTAATTGAAAACTGTCCTAGAGGTCTTCCCAACTTGAAAAAAAAATCCTGCGAAGTTTCTGAAATTGTATCACTAATAAACAATTCGAAAGCAAGGCTAGAGAAACATTTGCATTAATTGAAATATGAACTTATAAGACCTAGTACTCATCAATCCAATACATAAACTTACTAAAACTCATCGATTCTGCACAGGTATTTAAAGACTCCTAAAATATCCTGCTGATTGTTCAGAACTGAATGAGAACCCTTCGTGAATAGATGGGAATAATAATATTATCAAAATGGTTGAAGCGAGAAAAAGACAAGTTTTGCTCCGCGGTAGAGATGAACACATTAAAACTTGAGGAAAAGAGCGACTCCGTTGTCGCTCTTTTCCTCAATAAAAACAACTACATTTGTTACTGTAAACATTTCGATAGGAGGATTAGCAAAACAAATTTTCAGAATTTTTTTCCCCCCTGCGTTATAGGCTTCAATAGAAACGACTAAATTTGTTATTGAAAAAATTTCCGTAGCAGAATTGAAACAAAATTTTCGAGAAAAGTTTTTACCCCACAACGTAATAGGCTTCAACAAAAACAAATATTATAGATTTGTTATAATAAATTTAAAGAAGGTTTTTTGGGTTTCGAACCTCTGCAAAACTACGTACCTTGCAAACGTTTCGTGAACATTGCAGTTCACTTTTTCAGAACTGACCTCAAACTGATGTTTCAGGTTATGTTGCTCTTATATATATTTCCTACGATGCCCGTAATTGGCCAGAGCACCCTGTGGTGGGAAGTGGTCGAACTTGATTGGCCAATCAAGTCTTTTTTCTAAAACCCGGGAGCACGGAAAGCCTAATCGGATTGGTATTATATCCATTGTCCCTCATGATGTTATTAGGATATTTTAGGATTTTGATTGCTACTCTATGTTGTCTTGAATAAATATTGTACGTTTTTGCGATGACGGTTGTTTTGTCAAATAAAATGCAATGTACTGTTTCGATATAATTCTCAGATAGAGCTGATTGCGTGAAATGTTTTAGCCTGACTTTACTCTCATGTTCTTTTACACGTTGGCTCACCGCTCTCCTGGTTTCTCCAATACACTAGAGTCCCGATCTGGTCACCGTCTCAGGGGTACCCTCAATGGCCTTCAAATGAAATCGGGACTCTCCAAACCATAAACATTCAGGTCCGTCTGAACCATTTCTGTTAAAGTGTTGTCCGAAAATAAAATATTTTCTTGGTATTTTCGCCGTTTTGGATTTAGATCATAATGAACGTGACAATTCTTGAGCTCGAAAATCAAACTTCACCAAAGTACCAATTTTTAAGTATGTACGTGATAGTGTGGTTCTTATTTACAGTTGGTGGCTTTTTTTCTCGAATTTCTCTGCTCTCACCCCCCAGTTTTGTTCGAATGCCCCAAAAAAAATCTTCAAATTTAAGCAAAATTGGTTAATGTTCAGAGGTCGCGCAAAAACCATGAAGTTTCCCATTGATTTAACATGGGAAAATGTCAGCTTTTTGCAAATCTAATATTTGAACCTGATAAAATGTTACAAATAATTCCGCGGTTTAGTTTAAATCTAAATCGATTTATTTCTTATTCAAATCTAAAAAAAAAAAAGAATCAATCCTAAATTTTGAAAATTGAACGATTACATTTTTGATTATAAACTAAACCTGTTTTCACTTCGTTTAAGAGATCGTGTTTCTCTTTAACAGATAATAGTTTCCTCTTATTTTCTTTCGAAATTTTTGCCGCATAACCTAAACACTGAAGCGAATGTACTGCGAAATTTTTGCAACTGACAAAATGACTGAAGCAGACGACACGATTAACCGCGGGGGATACTGCCCGCTTTTTTCATACACTCCTGCATTGCTGTGGAGTTGCTCCGCTGACCTAGCAGTGCTTCTCTCTCGCCCCCTTGGACCCCCTTATCTGTGAAATCGGGACTCACGAGATTGGGACTCTAGTGTATAGACTTTGCCACAAGAACAAGGGATTTTATATATTCTCGGATCACTGAGAGGTGCCTTTTTATATTTAGGGTCGTTTAGAAGTTGTCCTATTTTCGCAGGTGGTTTAAATATGGTTCGGATGTTGTGTGTGTTCACAATTCTTCCCATTTGTTCTGTGATACCTTGAATGTAGGGTAAGATGGTGGTCGTTTATTTCTCTCTTTCTTTAGTACGTTGTACTGACATGTTTTTTTAGTGTATTTTCTTATTGCTTGATCAATTTGTTTGTTTGTGTAATGAGTTTTTTATTAGGCGATTTTTTCGTAATTTTTTTTTTAAACATGAAGAAAGGTATTAATGTAGGGCTTATTGTGCCTAATAAATATACTCTTAAATTACAAAACAAAATTTTCTTTAGTTTATTTTATGCGCTGTATATATATTTAAATGGCACTTGCCTCAAAACCACGTTTTTACCGCTTGCTGAAAAAATCTCCGAAACTACCGAATCGATTGGTCTGAAATTTATACCACATATTCTATACATATACATCAACCGCTGGTAGCAGATTTTTCCATTTGCATGCAAAGAAAATAAAATGGCGGAAATTTGGAAAAAAATAAAAAAACTCATTTTTTTGCAAAAAAATAATAGTAAAAATAATTTTGTTTTACATAAATCTGCTACCACCGGTTGATGTATATGTATAGAATATGTGGTATAAATTTCAGACCAATCGATTCGGCAGTTTCGGAGATTTTTTGAGCAAGCGGTAAAAACTTGGTTTTGAGGCAAGTGCCATTCAAATATATATATAGAGCGCATAAAATAAACTGAAGAAAATTTTTCAATGAAATCTAAGAGTATATTTATTAGGCACCGTAAACCCTACATCAATATCTTTCTTCATGTAAAAAAAAATTACAAAAAATCGCATTGTTTTCGCGCGGAGAAAGTAGAACCCTGCCTTAACATTTTGTAATTCCTTTTGTAAGTTATCTTCATCTGTTATGGAGACAGCTCGGTATACAAGGGAGTTGATGACCGATTGCTTTTGTGATAAGTGGTGGTGGGAGGAATCATGCAGGTATCTGTTTGTATGTGTGGATTTTCTGTAAACTTCGTGTCCTCATGTGTTATCATATCTTTTATAAATCAGTGCGTCGGAGAAAGGTAATTTTCCGTTTTTTATTCAATTTCCATGGTGAACTCGATATTAAGGTGTAATTGATTAATGAAATCTAAGATTGGAGCATTGATCTCTAGATGACAAAAGTGTCGTCAACGTAACGGCAACAAAATTCCGGTCCAATCTTGAATTGGTTGAAAATTTCAGTTTCTAGATTTTCGATACAGATGTTGGCTAATACAAGTGAGAATGAAGATCCGATTTCTGTTCCTGACGTTTGTTTGTAGAATTGGTTATTGAAAGAGATTGGAGATTAAATTACCCTGGCGGACCGGCTCAACGCAAACATTACGCTACAGCGTAATGGTAAAGTAGTGGTAAAGTAATGGTAAAGTGATATCCCTGGCGGACCAAACGAACGGAGCGGATACGCTACAGCGTATCCTTATAGTATCCACATCGTATCCTCTCCGTATCATGCAAGAAAAACTCATTAAAAAAGGAAGATTAACATTTCACTTGTTGAAATTCGGATTCTACGTGAAATTTTGAGTTAAAAGGTCACAGAGTAATCGCAATAGTTTTTCTTGCAACATTAAAAACTTTTAATAAATATAATACTTATCGATGACGTGCGCTGAAGGCGACTTCAAACGCATCGTCATTCAGTAGCAGTTCATAGGCTTTATCCGTCGACGATGCGTTTGAAGTCGCCTTCAACCCACGTTATCGATAAGTATAATATTTTTTAAAAGTTTTTAATGTTGCAAGAAAAACTATTGCGATTACTCCGTGACCTTTTAACGCAAAATTTCACGTAGAATCCGAATTTTAACAAGTGAAATGTTCATCTTCCTTTTTTAATCAGTTTTTCTTGCATGATACGGAGAGGATACGATGTGGATACTATAAGGATACGCTGTAGCGTATCCGCTCCGTTCGTTCGGTCCGCCAGGGATGGCATTATAATTAATAAAAGAAACAAAATTAATATGTAAACTGCTGCAATTATAATAAACGTTGAAATTCACGTTAAATGGTCATGCCGTAATTGCAACAAGTTGCTTTCTCAGCGTTAAAAAATAAAAAAACAAAGTGGCTGTCATTCAAGTCGGGACCCTGCAGACTGGCAACCCACTTGAAGCCGCGTGAGCGGGTTGCCAATATGCAGGGTCCCGACTTCAATGACGGTCACTTTGTTTTTTTTATTTTTTAACGCTGCAAAAGCAATTTGTTGCAATTACAGCATGACCATTTAACGTAAATTTCAACGTTTTATTATAATTGCAACAGTTTACTTATTAATTTTGTTTCTTTTATTAATTATAATGCCATATTACTTTACCATTACTTTACCATTACTTTACCATTACGCTGTAGCGTAATGTTTGCGTTCGGCCGGTCCGCCAGGGTATTAACTCAATCAGAATGAAGATATTATAATAATACCCGCGGACGAAGGCAACACAAAAGTAACAATGAATATAGAGGACTATAACGACAAAATCATGGACCTTTCAACTGACGGTACATATAAAAAGCTTGAAAAAGACCCCACAAAAACAATAGTCAGCAAAACCGAAACCCTTCTGAAAGAATCTAAATCTGACAGTGAATCATTTTACAAGAATCTCTATCACACCCGTCCAAAACTCTTTTAACATTATCAGAAAGATACAACAGATTCACATCCAACCCCAAGACATCCTAGTGAGTTCCGACGTAGTATCTCTCTTTACGAAAGTACCAATCTCTGATACAATCGATATTATTAAATCCTTTGCAAACTTCCCCTCCAATCTCACACCTTTGATATAATACTGTCCCAATAATACATACTTCTCTTTCAACAACCAGTTCTACGAGCAAACCTTAGGAGCAGCAATGGGATCTCGAATCTCACCTTCAATAGCCAACATCATTATGGAAAATCTAGAAACTAGAATCTTTAACCAATTCAAGCTTGAAGTGGCATTTTGGCGCCGATACGTTGACGACACTTTTGTCATCTGGACACATAGACTAGATGAACTACATAAGTTCTTCGACTTCATCAATCAATTACAGCATAATATCCAGTTCACCATGGAAATGGAACAAAACGGAAAATTTCCTTCCTTAGACGTACTGGTTTACAAAAGATCTGATAACACATTAGGACATGGAGCTTACAGAGAAGCCACCCACATAAAGATAACTTACAAAAGAAATTACAAAACTAAAAAAAAATCCTAATACAAAACGATTACAAAAACAAACAAATTGATAAAACAATAACAAAATATGCTAAAAAAACAAGTCAACACAACCTACTAATGAAAGGGAGAAAAAAACAACCACCATCCTCCCAGTGGGCACAAAATCAGGGACATCCCAAAAACATCCTTGGGACGTTCCTAGGACGTCCTATGTCAGCCCAATCAACGTCTCTATGACGTCCAATGTTCTAAAGATGTCCTAAAGACGTCCTAAAGACATAGAACGTTCTCAGGACATCTTTCGTACTGACATTAAACGTCTTAAGAGCATCCCGAGGATGTCCAAGAGACATTTTCCATAAGACGTCTTAGGGATGTCCCGAAGACGTCTCTAGGACATTCTTAATTTTGTTGCCCACTGGGCTACCCTACATTCAATGTATCACAGAACAAATAGGAAGAATAATTCTCAAACAACACAACATCCAAATCACATTTAAACCCCCTGCGAAAATAGGACAACATCTAAACAACCCTAAAGATGAAAAGGCACCTCTTAGTGATACGGGAATATATAAAATCCCTTGTTCTTGTGGCAAAGTCCATATTGGAGAAACCGGAAGAGCGGTGAGCCAATGTGCAGAAGAACATGAGAGTAAAATCAGGCTAACACATTTCACGCGATCGGCACTAGCTGAGCACTATATCGATACAGGACATAGCATTTTATTTGACAAAACAACAGTCATCGCAAAAACGGACAATATTTTTCCAAGACAACATAGAGAAGCAATCGAAATCTTTAAACACCCAAATAGCATCAATAGGGACAATGGATATAATACCAATCCGCTTTGGATTTCCGTCCTCTCGGTTTTTTTTAAGAAGACTTGATTAGCTAACAAGTTTAACCAGTCCCCACCATTGGGCGCTCTGGCCAGTCACAGGCATCGTAAAAATATATATAAGAACAACATGACCTACAACTTGAGTTTCAGGTCAGCCCTGAAAAAGTGAACTGCAATGTTCACGAAACGTTGGCGAGATTCATAGTTTTGCACACGATTAAAACTCGAAGAAGCTTCTTTAAATTAGTTAGATTCGTAATGGTGTTAAAACGATGTTTTTTGTCTGAATAATATAAGTTTATAAATAATATATGTAGATGGTAAAAACTGACATACTTCAGACCAAAAACAGATTAAGATGTTAAAAATCCTTTATTTTCTTCAGCCAACGTTTCGAAAACTTGAGTCGTTTTTCTCTTCAGGACGTATATTAAATTTCAAAGTTCGTCATCTTAGTCATTATTATAAAATCCTCTTCCTCATCTTATCACTATAAATATGAAAAAATATTACTTATTATAAATATCATTTGAATAAAAACATTTTTTAGGTTAGAAATGATATTTATAATACGTAATATTTTTTCATATTTATAGTGATAAGATGAGGAAGAGGATTTTATAATAATGACTAAGATGACGAACTTTGAAATTTAATATACGTCCTGAAGAGGAAAACGACTCAAGTTTTCGAAACGTTGGCAGAAGAAAATAAAGCATTTTTAACATCTCAATCTACTTTTGGTCTGAAGTATGTCAATTATTACCATCTACATATATTATTTATAAGCTTCTTTAAATTTATTATAACAAATTTAGTTATTTTCATTGAAGCCTATAACGCTGTTGAAAACAACAATTTTCTTGACTTTTTTTTCAATTTTTCTATCGAAATTTTTACAACTAACAAATTTAGTTGTTTTTATTTAAGCCTGTAACGTGGTGGAGGAAACAAATTTCGCAATTTTATTTTCAAAATTTTGATATCGGAATTTTTGCAATAACAAATGTGGTTATATTTATTGAAGCTTGTAGCGTGTGCGATACAAAAACTTTTACGGAATTTGTTTTTGTAATTTTTGCTAGCGACATTTTTCAATAACAAATTAAGTTGTTTTTATTAATGCTTATAACGCTGCGAGAAAACAAATTTTCTCGAATATTTTTTTTTTTTTTTTTTTATATGGAAATTTTTACAATAACAAGATTAGTTGTTTTGATTGAAGCCTATAACGCTGCGGGGGAAAAAATCTTCTCGAATTTTTTTCTAAATTTTGCTACTGAAATTTTCACAATAACAAATTTAGTTGTTGTTATTGAGATCTATTAAGCTATGGGGAGAAAAATTTTCTTGAGAATTCTTTTTTCAAAATTTTGCTATCGGAATGTTTAAAACAACAAATTCAGTTCCTTTTATTGAAGCATGTAACGCTGTGAGGAAAACAAAACAATTTTTCTCGGAGTTTTTTTTTTCAAAACTGTGCGATTGAAATTTTTGCAATAACAGTTTTAGTTTTTTCATTGAAGTCTATAGCGCTTTGAGAAAAAAAAAATTTTTCGAACATTTTTTCCTTAAAATTTTGCTATCGAAATGTTCACAGTAACAAAAAATTCTTCTACCTAAGTATATTATGATAAGAAATCTTATAACCTCACTTAAACACGAATTTCTCTGAATAATTATTGAATCACTTATGAAAAAAATTATAGACTGACGAAAAAGTGCCGTAGACGTTTTCCCAACTTTTAAAAAATCCTGTGAAGTTTCTGAAATTGTATCACTAATAAATACTTCAAAAGAAGAGTTAGAGAAACATTTGCATTGATTGAAACATGAACTTATAAGACTTAGAACTTATCAAACGCATACATCAACTTACTACAACTCATCGATTCTGAACTGGTATTTAAAGTCTCCCAAAATATCCTGTGAATGTTTGATAACTGAATGAGAACCCTTTGCGAATAGATGGAAATCAAAATAGTTGGAGCAAGAAAAAGACAAGTTTTGCTCCGCGGTAGAGACGAACGCAATGAAGTTCGAGCAAAAGAGCGACTCCGTTGTCGCTCTTTTCATGCAACTTCAGTCTGTTCGTTTTTACAGCGTTGTCTGTTTCTTGCTCCAATTGCTTTTCGATTGTACCCGAGTAAAAATCATAAGTATGGGAGTGATCAATCATTGACTTCCCAAAGTATAAAAAATGTATGGTAAATGAGACGATCCCATACTTCAAGTATATTGAAATAGTATAGATAAAGTATATCTAAAGTATAGCTGATGTATGGCTGAAGTATATCTAAAGTATAGCTAAAGTATAGCTGAAGTATGGGATATACTTCTTCTATACTTAAGTATAGCTGAAGTATAGGATATACTTCATCTATACTTAAGTATAGCAGAAGTACAGATTATACTTCATTTATACTTGAGTATGGCAGAAGTATCGGACATAGAATTGTACTCATTTGTTCTTCAAGATATCCTAGCAACGTGATAAAACACAATGTATCATGAATGACAGCTCGTCTAAAAATTTCAAAAGTTCGCGATTGAAATTGATTTCGCAAGTCAACTATATTTTGAATATTGTTCGTGAGGATATAAAATATTCAACGGATACATAACGGACTACTTATATGACTCTTATGTCATATATATTGGTAAGAGATCCAGAATCTTTGAATCCTATAAACATAATATTAATAGCATTTTAATTATTTTAGAATTTTTAAACAATATCCTTTGAAATTATGAAAATCATGATTCTGGATTTCTATTTTCATGTATTTCAGATATCTGATTATCTATCATCAGCAACGATATGGCTGTACCTACTGTAGCCATACTTTTTCTATACTTTAGACATGAAGTACATACTTGAGCTATACTTAAAAGATATACTTCAGCTATACTTTGACTGAACATCAGCTATACATTATCTATACTGCAGCTATACTTCTCAGATATACTTTAAAAATACTTCCCCTATACTTCAACTATACATTGTTATACTTTACCAATATTTGAGCTATACATCCACTATACTTCATTCAAATATACATGAAGTATGGGATCGTCTCAAATGGCATACTTTTACTATACTATCTGAGAGATCACTCCCATACGATTTCACAGATGTTTTCCTAGATCAATCCCATACCAAAATTTTTTTACCCGGGTACTTTTCATGGACAATGATAATTTTTCGACTCTTGCTCTAGGTGCCTCACATAACAATTGAATTGAAATTTGTGTATTTAATTTTGTTGCGGAATTTAATATTCAATTTTGGTAGAATTCATAGAAGCATATTTTATATTTTTCAGTTTTTAATGTAGTTAGAAAGTAGACAAATTTAGTTTTCAGCATTTCCTCAATTGGAAAAGGAAAAATCTTATATTGCTAAAACTTTTTATAGAGTTGGAAGGGAAGAAATTTTTTCCTGAATTAGAAGAGACGATTTTTTCTAGTTAGCATTTTTATCGAGTTGAAAGGAGGAACTTTTTATTTTCAATCTTTTTTCTGAATTAGAGGAGAGCATTTTTTTTAAAAAGCGTTTTCATTGAATGTACGGGTGGCAATTTTGGTATATTTAATATCCAGGTGAAAGGAGGAAAGTTTTTGTTTTCAATTTTGTACTGAATTAGAAGAGGGGCATGTTTTATTTTTTACATTTTTCAAGTGTGAGTTAAAAGGGAGGTTTAATTCTAACTTAGAGCATTGAAATAAAATTGTGGATTTATATTTTGTAACCCTAAATCATTGAACTATTTTCATTTTCAAAGCGTTAAAAGCTACCATTTCATTCGTGTAAATTATTGAGAGTTTGAATTTAAATATCTTAAAGCTTCAATTTGAATAGTTTAAAATATGAAAGTGGTCCACTGTTGTGAAAAATTGTCAGCATTGTATTCAAAATTTCCATTCTATTTTCAGAAAGCTTTAGTGAATCCAGTCAGAAACTGGAGTACTATATAGAACTATCAAACGTTGATTCTGACGACACAATGAATATTGATAATTTGAAAAAATGCAGACACTTGCGCTGTGCAAGAAAAGTTCGCTGAGGATGACTCTGAAATGGAGGTGAAGCGAGCACGCGCGTTTAAGCTGAAGAAAAGCTTCTTGCCAGCACCTTGTGCCGTTGCGAATTCCAGAGAAAAATGTATTCCAGAAGGTGGTAAGTATACTCCCTGGCGGACCGGCCGAACGCAAACATTACGCTACAGCGTAACGGTAAAGTAATGCTAAAGTAATGGTAAAGTAATATGGCATTATAATTGATAAAGGAAACAAAATTAATATGTAAACTGTTGCAATTATAATAAAACGTTGAAATTTACGTTCAACGGTCATGCCGCAATTGCAACAAGTTGCTTTTGCAGCATTAAAAAATAAAAAAACATAGTGACCGTCATTGCAGTCGGGCCCCTGCATATTGGCAACCCGCTAACGTGGCTTTAAGTGGGTTGCCAGTCTGCAGGGACCTGACTTGAATGACAGCCACTTTGTTTTTTTCTTTTTTAACGCTGAGAAAGCAACTTGTTGCAATTACGGCATGACCATTTAATGTAAATTTTAACGTTTTATTATAATTGCAACAATTTACATATTAATTTTGTTTCCTTTATTAATTATAATGCCATATTACTTTAGCATTACTTTACCATTACTTTACCGTTACGCTGTAGCGTAATGTTTGCGTTCGGCCGGTCCGCCAGGGCTAATATTGTAATATTTTCAATTCAACTCATACAAACAAAGGAAAGTATTTAAGTGCTGCTTTTTTCCTTTAATTACATAATTTGCCGGCAAATCCCACACATTTGATCTTTATCGCAGGATTTATATTCTTGTGAAGTTAAATAAAATCTGAAGCATCACATTTTCCCAAGTTTTCACGATCACAGAGAGAGCAAAAAATGCAGGAAATGTTTCCAAATAGGTTTCCCTGGAGAACCATACAAAACCACAGTTTGTGGTCATAAGAATGAAAAATCAAGATAGTTTTTATGTGATTCGTACACATTGGGCGGTTCTTAACAACTCTGGCGAAATAGCTCCAACTTTCTTTCACGATTAAATTTTGGACGAAGAGATAGATGAAATTCTAAAAACAGATCAGAAGCCAGATACAACATGGCGAGTCATGGATAGTTGAAAGTTTTGCTGGCTTTGCAGGTTAGTTTCCTCCATCTTGATCAAAAATTACGACTACAATTCATCCATTTTTTTATTCACATTCAAATCAATTCACTTGATAGTATCTGAAACAGTGAATCATACTTTTTTAGATACTTTTTCTAAAGCTATGGCAAAAATGGAATTATACAACGACAAAGTACTAGATTCAGAGACGACGGCAAAAGTAGAAGAAATAAATAGAGATAATAACTTCGTCCCAGCTCCTATCGCAGCAGATGGGAATGGAATTTTCTTGCACAAAATTGTGGGTAAACTTAAAATTTTCAAAATGCAAGAGTAAGAACTAACAATCACATCTTTCTTCTGCTTAGTTAGCTTATTTGCTGGTACAGCATATTTTTCTTCTTTGTTATAGACCATATGATGTCAAAGATCATAAAGTCAGAGGCACAAATATTAATCTTAAAGAATCTGAGCATGTCAAGAAGGTAGCAGGTGCCTCGGGAAATCGTACTTCAGAAACACGATTTCCTACCAATGTCCCAGGACAAAATCTGAACATTTTCAGTAAATTCACCGTCCTACATGTTTTTATTTACTCTCTGTGAAAGAATGTTTTCTTTCAAAGCGCATGTTTTTATGACTATTGAGACATTATTTGAGAAGAATAAACCTCTTAAATTTGAAAAAAGAAATAAAATTCTTTTATTTTATTAATGAAAGCTGAGCATTTTTTATTAAAAAAGCTATAAATTTGATATTGTACCATTTTTGAGAACTTCCAATGAAGAAATTGTCTTCTTTAAGCACTATGAATGTGATAATGGTCCATTTATATGTTATAAAATTGATTAATGTATAAAAATGTAATATCATTTAATATTAGTTTATATTAAATAGTAGTAAACTAATATGAATAATTACACCGGCACACAAAAAAAAAACACTTTTCTGTTCTACAGATGCGACACATATATTATCATGTAATTTGACCCGCTGCGCACGAATCCGTGGTCCGTTTGACCCCAGCACATCTGGGTCAAGGGCATTTGAAGGTCAAATGGACAGAAAAGTATTTTGTGTGAAAATAACTACTATAATTTATGTTTTTTGGGTCGCTGAATCCGAATCCGGGGTCCATTTGAACTCAGCGAGTCGAAGTCAAGGTCATTCCAAGGTCAATTTCGTTCATTTCTCTAAAAACAAATTTCTGACTGCAGATTATGAAAGAACGGAAGATTTTACGTCCAGATATGTATGTTTTTATATTTTTATGACGACCTCTAAGGTCATGTTAAGGTCATTTCATTTAAATATATAGATGATTTATATGGGTAAATGGTAAATGGGCTACATTGGACTAGACTACCATACTAATATGTTGCGGGGGTCGCTAAGTCTGAATCCGAGGCCCATTTGACCCCAGGGCGCCAAGGTCAAGGTCAGATCAAGGTCATATCAAAGTTAGATCTGAAGAAAAATGTGTCACTGTTCCA
>CAKNXH010062150.1:0-11724 GCA_932178445.1 Andricus quercusramuli
TGGAGAGATTGGGATGGACTTTGGTTTGGACAAGTGTGCCAAAATTCATTTGAAGAAAGGAAAGATTACTGGCGTTCCCAAGGACCCTGAGCTTGTGGATATAAGTGTTATTAGACATCTTAACACTGGAGAGACCTATACATACCTGGGCGTGCCTCAAAGCCGCATTCAGGACGTAACATCAGTGAAGGAGTCTCTCCGAAGCAGATACAAGCATCTTCTTCGACAGATTTGGTCTTCCAATCTGTCGGCGTTGAACAAGGTATCTGCGACTAACATGCTTGCCGTCCCGGTTCTACTCTACTCGTTTGGGGTGGTTCAATGGACGAAGAACGAGCCTAAGGCCCTTGATGTCACCACGCGTAAGATCATGCATATGCATAAAAGCTTGCATATCAATTCGTCAGTTCCGCGATTATACATTTCACGCCAGCAAGGCGGACGCGGACTTCTGAATCTCCAGTGTCTTCATAACCGAATTGTTTTGAGTACAGCTTACATCGTTGCGAATGGCAGAGATCCTCTCATAAAGATGGTCAGAAACCACGAGATGATTGGCGAAAGGGCGTTCCTTTACAAAGCCGCGGAGCAAGCTGCTGAGACCCTTGGCCTGAATTTTAACATCAGAAGTGAGGAAAGTGCATTACTCCATCTAGATGCTTCATGTCTAAAAGCCGAAGTAAAGAAAGCAGAGGTTGGAAAATTTCACCAAGAGCTACTCGACAAGCAAATGCACGGAAACTTTCACACAAATGTAGAAAAACAGTCCTTGTCGAAGGAGCAAACTTTTGCTTTCCTCAAATCATCAAGGCTCAATTCAGGTACAGAGGGCTTTATTTTCGCATGCCAGGACGGTGTAATCTCCACCTTAGCATACCGCGCCCGCATTTTATGTCAAGAAGTTCCCAGTGATAGGTGCAGAGCGTGTCATGCACACGCTGAGTACCTAGAACATATACTATCGGGGTGTCCGACCCACGCAGGAACAACGTATATCTATAGACATAATGCGGCCCTAAGAGTACTTTATTACCACCTTTGTCGCTCTTACGGTGTTGGTCGCGACCCTGCCCTGCCGAACGCTCCAAGGGATATAGAGTCAATTGTCCGAAACGAGAAGTGCCAGATTTTCTGGAACTACGATTCTCGGGCAGCAGTCTCCGTTGCGCACTCGAGGCCTGACATTGTTCTCCAAGACTTCGAGAAACGAACTATATTCGTGATCGAATTCTCGGCTCCATCCGAATACAACATCACTGCAAAGGAGAAAGAAAAAGAGGAGAGATATCAAGACCTTAAAAGAGAGCTGCGTCGACTGTACCCAAAATATTCGGTACGAGTAATTGTTCTTGTGATAGGTGCTCTCGGAGGTGTGAAATTATCGCTGGTTCGTAACCTTAAAGCCATACCCGCGTGCCAAAAATATGCTAAGGCTCTTGCGAGATGGATGCAGAAAGCTGTCATCCTTGGGTCGCTTCGTGTCCTCAAGACACACGAGGGTTTCGCCGGCCTGTCGTTGTGATTTCGTCGTGTCCTGTGACCACCCATCTCACGGATGTGAGACGTGGCCATAGGTGTATTTTACCGCGGTTCTACTGGGGGCCATTGACATTTTTTCCAGATGGCAGTTGCTCTTAGTGGTACCCTGCGGTGGTTGTTTAACTTTTTTTAAATTATATATATATATGTATAGCTGCACTACACAGTGCACAATATTCGCTCTATATTTATTAAGTATTTATTAGTATAATCACGCAAATATATAAATATATCAATAAATATATTAACATATATATACGTCACGGGACGTGACACTGCCCCCCTAAGTCGAACGCGGGGTGAAGCATTCAGGTGGGGCTTCAGAGTCCCACATGGAGCGAACGTCCGCGTTCGAACGTATGGTAGAAGGGTCGTCATAAATACTAGATTGAAGAAATAGACACAATTATGTCTTATATGTAAGTTTAGATTCGTGAAAATAACGTAAGTATACAAAAAAAATGTATATATGTAGTATTAAATATGTTTTGAGATCAGGGATTACATATCGTACTTATAGTTTCTACGTGTACGGAAACAATGATGAGCTATATGTCCCCTCTCATAACATCTTTTGCATGCGTTTAACCATTTATAAAGTTTTATCTTATTTGTACTAACTTGTGCGTCTGAAACTATTTGCACATTCACATTCTCGTTAACATTGATTCTTAATTTAATATAATTTTCTTCGCAGAACATAACTTTTTCTGCTAACGCGTTTAACATATGGCGAGCAGCATTTTGCCTCGCAGCCTTTTTTGTAGATGCAGGCTCACCTTCATATAGGTATTTTACATTATTTTTATGCATTATGCATTTAGCTTCAAATGGTGACAATTCGGCGTTATGACCTAGTGTCTTTACAATAAAAATAGGATTCGAAAAATCGTGTTTATTTTACCAGTAATTAGCAAAACTTTTTCAATTCTCGTAGTGAATTTTGAAGTAAGATTTAATTACATATGCAACGTTGCCACAATAAAATTGTGTTTATATTCACAAAAATTGTATTCAAGAAATTGTATTTTCGATGACTGTGTTACGTTGGGCCATAACTGACAAAATTTTGGCGCTAAATTCGAATTTTTTGAATGTTTCGTTACTAAAAATTAGCACCTTTGACAAACATTAAAAATATCTAAAACTAAGACGCGTAAAAATATTTTCGCTACAACAAATAAGAGAGAAAGAGATACATATGAACATAACTTATGAATTTACAAAAATATACAAATCGTGCAACTGTACTGAAATGTACTTGAAGAAGAAAACAAAGGTGAAAGGTCAATTTCACTGTGATTATAAACATGGTACTTACCTACAGAAATTTTCGCGAAATGTACTTGTTTAAATACAATTGCACGTTAAGTGGTAACAATTAAATGAAAATATGAGATCTATGTATATTCAATCATTGTTTTCGAGAATTTCAGTATCAGCATCCGAGTCCTCTTTCGGAATTATTATTCTGCACATCAATTTAAAAAGGATCATCCAATCTCACGTTAACATCATGAAATAGATACATATGTATTTACGAGGTTAAATATCAAAACTATAAAATTGGATTTACATAGTATAGTGTAAATAACTACTTATAAAGAAGGAGAAGAATTATAAAGATTCCTATTAGAAAAATAATTTTTACATCCACAAAAGTGGATATTTTGCAAGAAATATTCTTCTAATAGTGTAGAGACAGATAAGAACATAGTTTGCTTCTATGAGTGACATAAATTTGAATAAAAAGGTGAAAAGAACAAAAAATGTACTGAGGACTATAAGAAAAATTCGAATACGTGTTGTGGGTCTAGGATGGATTTTCTGCAGGGAGGGTGGTAAAACTGAGTCTAGGTGTTTTAACGTTCAAGATAGACCAGGTGCAGTAATAGTTAACATAAAAAGTAAACAGTTTTTTACTGTAAAAATATTTAATTTTTGAAAACGGAGGAATGTTAAAGAAACAAGAAGCAGAGCTGTTTGTTCAAAATTAAGGAAAGATTCGGGAAATAGTAGAAAAAATAATAGAGTCTCTTCTAGTTCTTTTGTTATATTTTCGCAAGCAGAGTCATTGAACTTGTTGTTAAGATCAACACATTTGCTAAAGTCTTCAACGCTTGAGATGATTTTAGAAAGATTTATCATTTTCGGAAAGGTCAGATTAAAATAAGAAATAGATTATCTCTGATTAAATAAAGAGAAGCATCTTGATTTTTCTCTAAATTTTCAAATGTGTTCTGAACTTTTCGTAAAAATGGATCATTTTTTTTATTATTATTATTTTTTTGTTTCGAAGTGAATATATTACATATATGGTTGAATAGAAATTGACAACATTTTTGAAGAAAATAAGTTATTGATTTGGTGTCAATTTTTTGACTACATCCGAAAGGATTTAAATCAGATGGGGTTACTAGGTAATCTCAAAAAGATACCAGGTGAAAGTTCGAGTTTTTTGTTCATTGTGCTTCTCGAAAACCTGTAAAAAGAAAACAAAAGTTAGTGTAGAAGACGGTGTTAATTTGAAGGATTATATCCCTAGTTGTTTCTATGCTTCTAAGGTTTTGTGCCCATTTAGGAATATCACTGTCATTTCTTTCGAAAATTTCCGTATGAAATAAATATGGCCATAAAATGAGCAGATCAATTCGATGCATAAAAACGACGATAAGAGAGTCTATACGCTGACAGTGGATGGGATCCATCTGAAATTGAAATGATAAGGGCTTGTTGTTTAATTATTAATGGTTTGACTTTTTATGTGTGAACGTTTAAGTCTATTGACGTGTACCACTGCAGGTTTGCCTTTTATGTCAATTTTCACGTTTCCCTTTCCTAATATTTCTAGGACTTCGTAAGGGCCTTTATATTCATCATCAAATTTTTTCTTAGGTTCTTTTCCAATTAATAAAAAGACGTTATCTCCAGTTTTGATTTCTAATGGATTAAGTTTTTGATCATGATATATTTTTGATTTTTCTTTAGCCGCAATTAAATTTTGTCTCGCTTGAGTTCTCATTTCATATGATTTTGTTATAAAATTCGTTAGGTAATCGTCATAAGTTTGCAATTTTTCTTGCTTTGATAGTGGTTCATTTGATGGTTGTCGAGCTAATTTACTGAAAACTGACTCATAGGGCGTACATTTTGTACCTTCGTGGACACTTGTATTATAAGAAAACATGGCTAATTCAAGCCAATCGTCCCATTCGGAATTTTTTGAAACAAATTGTTTGAGGTATTCAGCTAACACGTGATGATATCTTTCAAGAGACCCATTTGATTGTGGATGAAATGCTGTTGTTTTAAATTGCTTAATTCTAAAACGCTTTGCCATTCTTTTCATTAAATTACTTAAAAAATTTGAACCTTGGTCAGTCAAAACTGCTTTTGGGGAACCGTAAATGCATATAAATTTTTTAACAAAAATATCAGCTACTGTTGAAGCTTTCGCGTCTGGAATTGCTGAAGCTAAAGCATATTTTGTAAAATTATCTTGGATAGTTAAGATATTTACGTTGCCTGATGTTGTTTGTGGAAGTGGGCCAACTATGTCCATTGAAATTTTTTCGAATGCGGTTCCAGGCGTGTCCGTTATTATCATGGGATTTTTTGTCTTTACGCGAACTAATTTTTTAATTTGACATTGCAAACACTGTTGAATATATTTCTGAATATCAATTTTCATATTTTCCCAATAATAATTCTGACAAATTCGATGATAAGTTTTTGTAACACTTTTATGACCTCCTAAAGCTGAAGAATGCGCCTCTTCAAGTAATTGAGTTCGCTGTTCTTTTGTTGGGTAGTGAACTATTCCTCTACATATTATAATTTTGGTAGAAGAATCCGAAAAAGTTGAAATTAGAATTTCACGTATTTCTTTCCAACCTATGTGATTAACTTGTGAAGTTTTTGCGATACTAATAATAGATCGTAAATTTAGTTTCACTGATATTGAATGCAAAGAAAGTATTGAAAGTTTAATACTGCTCAAAGTGTGTGACAAATTTTCTTTAGAATCAGCTTCAATAGGAAGGGCTAAATGATACTGCTGCCCTTTCTTTATTTCTTTAACAAGTCCTTTCTCAAGTTGGCTCAATTTAGGTAAAATTCCACGTTTTGACAAGGCTCTTGATCCATTGTCACGTGGGGAACCGTCAGTAGCAACAAAATAAGCGTAATTATCTTTACGCATCGTTAATTGATCACGACACTCAACAACATTTTGTTGTGTATGTGTTTGAGTATTCAAAGGAGGGGGTTCTGGAGGGGGTTTACTTTCTTCTAATTTATCTTCATTTATCTCTTGAAAAAAATTCAGGATTTTTCACGTTTGTTCCTTTTGGAAAATCTTCTGGTTCTAAAAGTTCCTGCATATTTTCTTCATCAACAAAGTTTTCTTCATCTGAAAAATTTTGAAAATTTCCGTCCTTTAGGACCTTATCTTCTGAAGTTGAGAAATTATCTTCTTCTTCATTTTCCTTCTCTTCTTGTTGTGTAGCAGGCTTTGCCTTGGATTTTTGGTAAATTTTCTTCTTCTTCTTCTTAATTTGCTTTCTTGAATTATCAAAATATTCTGTATCTGAATCAGATTCATCTTCATGTTCAAATTTTGTGTGCGTTTTTTGTTTCAAATTCAGAGACTCATCAGTGATTGCCTCTTTTCTCGGTCTGCCTCTCTTTTTTAAGGCTTGCGGCTTGCTTGCATTTGTAAGCACAGCTTTCTTGGGCCTGCCTTGTGCTTTTTTGACAGCAGACGAGGGAGGTAAATATTCTTCCTCACTATCTTCATGTGACTTACCTTGATTTTCAATTTGTTCATTAATTTCTGCTTGCTCTTCGTATTTTTGCTTCTGTCCTCTTGTAACCACAGTATTCCAAGATTGACAGAAAAATTCGTTTTTTTTTTTATAAGTTTTGGAATTAAAATTAATATTGAAAGATATAGAAGTTTCTGTATTGGACTATCAAAAGATTCATTTTGTATTTCATTCAGTGATTCCTCACTTATTAAATTATGAAGAATTTTAGGAGTTTTTTCCTTCAAAGATTCGCAATTAATTTTGATATTTTCTTCGGAATCTGAATTTTTATGATTCTCAAAGTTCAAGATTTCCATGGAATTTATAGGATTCTCTTCCTCAAATGTTGAGTTATTTTCCGAAATTATATTAATTCCTACGGTTTCATCATTTTCTAGAACGGGGTTCCTCGAAAGCGTATCTGCATTAACATTTGATTTTCCTGCTTTATAGATGACGTCATAATCATATTCGGCGAGCTTCAATCGCCATCTTGAAACTCGAGAACAAGGATCCTTAGAGTTTTTGAACCAAACAAGGGGCTTATGGTCTGTAACGAGGGTGAATTTTCGTCCGTACAAATAAGGGCGAAAATATATTACGGAGTAGACTATTGCTAAAGCTTCTTTTTCATACGTGTCGTACTTTCGTTCAGTATCGGTTAATGATCTTGAAACATAGGCAATTGGTTGGTCTGTACCTATTTTACCTTGCGAAAGTATTCCGCCTATGGCATAACCTGATGCGTCTGTAGTTGCAATGAAAGGTTTTGAAAAATCAGATCGAATTAAAAGTGGTTCTTGGCACAATTTATCTTTTAGAATATTGAACGCTTGTTGCTGCTTCTCCGTCCAATTGAATGATATATCTTTTTTAAGGAGCTGATTGATTGGGGCTGCTATCTTGGAAAAATTTTCTATAAATCTATAAATCTATGGTAATATCCTGCTAAACCTAAAAATTGTTTGATATGCTTTTGATTTTTAGGAGTTGGGAAGTCTTTTACTGCCATGATTTTCTTCGGATCAGGTCGAACTCCATCCTTATCTATTATATGTCCCAAATATCCTACTTCGTGTCGTAGAAATTCGCACTTGTCGGGTTTTAAATGAAGATTTGCATTTCGTAATCGGCTCATTAGTTCATTGAATTTTGATTCATGTTCTTCTAAAGTACTCGCGTAAATCACAATGTCATCTAGATAAACAAAAATTTCTGTTCCTTGAAGTCCCGTTAGAACTAAA
Organism: Andricus quercusramuli; assembly: GCA_932178445.1. Lineage (NCBI taxonomy): Eukaryota > Metazoa > Arthropoda > Insecta > Hymenoptera > Cynipidae > Andricus > Andricus quercusramuli. The sequence continues at coordinate 7,592 of CAKNXH010062150.1, forward strand.
TCCATTAGTCGTTGAAATGTTGCTGGTGCATTTTTCAAACCGAAAGGCATTCTGTCAAACTCGTAATGTCCATAAGGGGTTGAAAACGCAGTTTTGTGTGCATCTTTTGGATCCATTTTTATATGATGGAAACCCGTTGCTAAATTAAAAACAGAGAAATAGCGAGCAGATCCTAACTGGTCTAAAATGTCGTGAATGTTTGGTAAAGGATATGAATCACCAATCGTCTTTTCATTCAATTTTCTAAAATCAAGTACCATTCGCCATTTCTTTTTTCCTTGTGAGTCTTGCTTTTTTGGAACGATCCAAACTGGTGTATTGTAAGGTGATTGGGAGGGTTTTATTACATTGTTTTTCAATAATTCATCCACTTGGCGGATGATTTCTTCCTTATGAACTGGGGGAAATCGATATTGTCGCGAAAAAATAGGGCAATCATCTGTTGTTGTATGGAGTGTTGGAGAATGTTTGTAGGCTCTAAGTATTCTCCCGGAATGTGGAAGCAATCTGCATGTTTAGTAATTAATTTTTCAACGTGTTCATATTCTTCCATATTTAAATGATCTAACCGTAGTAGTTTTTTAATGATTTCTACTCTTTCTTCGCCTGTGATCTTGTAAAATTGGCAGAAATGGTTAGACTTTTCATCGGATTTCAAAAAACTATTTAATATTAAATTAGGCAAAGTTTCATCATTTTTATTTTCTGAAAAATTAGATAGATTTGTTGAATTGTTTAGTTCGCATTGTTCGAAATCTTGTAATTGAACGCTAGGAATTGATATTTTTACAGGTTGTTCATTTATGTTTGCATATTTAACGTAGGCTTCGCCTCCACAATTTTTTACAATGGCTTTACCCACAAAAATTCCTTCTCCAATTGATAATTGAGGTATATATCCTTCACTTTTTTCTGTATTTTCTATTTTTTCATAATAATCAAAAATTGTTCGTGCCGGGATTGTGATAACGCCAGTTTGTTCAAAAGGATAAGTTGCATCGTTAATTTCAATACATTTATATGTGTAATTTATATTTACTTTATTATTAAGAAAAAATTCAGAGCCCAAGACTCCATCTTCATCTACTGGTACGTCATCAGGAATTATATTTGAAGTAGTTAAAAATCCAAGTATCATAACCTTAATTTGACCTAGAGTATAGGCAGGTAGATCATTAATTCCTGTTAGTCTCAACACTTCATTTTTATTTATTTTTACTTCGGGGTCAATCGCACTTCTTTTAATTAAATTTCGACCAGCACCAGTGTCGATCATCATACGTGCCGGGTTTTTTAGACCAACGGCAGATACCATGATATGGTATACCATGACTGATATGAATTTTGATATCATTTCCCTCACTCGTGATTTCTATAGGTGCTTTAGTTAATGGGTTGGCGCCTTACTCCCAGCACCCATTGGGGGAATAGCGTTGGAGTTTTCCTGGTTCTGCGTATAATTTTGTGGGCTTTGTTGATTTTGTAAATATCTACTCTTTTTATAGCAATCCTTAGCGATGTGACCAGGGTAATTACAAAAATTGCAAATAATTTTAGATCCTTGGGTGGGATATGGGCGGGTCTGCTGATTATTTATATTTTCAGGATTTCCCTTTTGGTTTTGACAAGGCTCAAAATTTTGATTCTGCCTGGATCTAAAATTGTGATTTTGTCCGTATCCGAAATTTTGATTTTCTTGGTTTCCAAAATTCTGATTTTGTCGGTTACTAAAATTTTGATTTTGACGATATCCAAAATTTGGATTTTGTCGGTTACTGAAATTTTGATTCTGTCGGTATCCGAAATTTTGATTTTGTCTAGGCACAAAGTTTTGGTTTAGTTCAGGTCTAAAATTTGAATTTTGTCCAGATCTAAAATTTTGATTCTGTCGGGGTCCAAAGTTTGGATTTTGTGCAGAATTCCATTTATTGTGATTATTAAAATTTCTTTGAGGTGTATTTTGTAAAAATTGGTTTTGAATTGAATTTGAAACATCCGGATTTTCGGAAAAGATTTTTTGTCGAAAGTTTTCGAGGTGGTAGCACTTTTCGGTCGCATGTCCCGGTCCTCCGCAAATTAAACATGCTATTTTAGTGTCCTGAGCAACATTGAATTTATTATTTTTAGTAATAATTCGCGATTCTGATTCTTCTTCTGAAGATTTGATTGGCTTATTTTTTCGCAATTCTGAACATGCATTTAATTTTCTTTCAATTTCTAGCGCCTCATTGATAATAGTTTTAAAAGTTTCATTCACGTTATCTTTTAATCTTATCTCTATTTCTGAACGTAAACCCCTTTTAAAACATTTAACCACATCATCTTCTAAATTTGCTTTAAACGTGTCATCCGTGGCACCATCATTGCCTAATTTATGCGCGTCTTCGATCCTATCTGCTAATTCTTTTATTCGCGCAGCGTATGATATAACATTTTCTTTATCCCACATAAATATATTGCCTAGTTCTCCTTGCAGCTGGTATACGCTTTTCGCGGGAGAATAAACCTTCTTTAATTTTTCTATTAACTCATCTAAAGTTCGAAACGTATTTCCGAATATGCATTTCCGCGCTTCTTCGGTCAATTTACTTCTAACTAATCTAGCAAGATTCTCAGGTGCCTGTGCGGGAATTATAGCTTTTGCTTCCGTGCATCCCTGTATAAAATGAGCTAAAGGGATGTTACTTCCGTCAAAAATAGGGATTATTTCGAGCGCGTCGCGAAGGGAAACTTCTTGATTAGTTGGCAGTGTCATTTTTTTTCTGTGTTGTCGAGTTTTCGTCGCTTCCAATGTCGTCACTATCGTGTTCACTTATTATTGATGCGCGATTTAAATCAGGAAATTAATTTTCTTTTCTTTTTTCTTCACAAATTAGCTGAGAAAGCGTTGAACTTAATAATGACTTTACTTTAGTTTGTTAATCCGTCACGTCATCAATTGTTAGAGTTTTATTTTGGTTCTACAGAACCACTAATTAAGCTTGAATTTGTATTGATGAATGTAGTATTACCGGGATTAATAAATGCAGAACAGTCAAAATATGAATTATCGCTACCGGATTCCAAATCTAGTTTTTCTAATTCAACATTAATTTTATTTTTGCTATCACTCTCAAGCCCTTTCTTATTTGATTCTACTTGCCTAGCTAGTTGGGGGTTTTGTTTAGCAAGATTCCTGGTAATAGTTCTTTTAATGTTCCCTAAACCTACAGGTTTTTCATCAGGCATTGGTTACATTTATTTACGGACATATTTCACAGCAATAGAATGTAAAGGTTATAAGTTACCTGTCTTCGTTCAGGTTCTTTGTGCTTAAAAAATGTATATAAAATAAACTTTTTTCAAAACAAATTAAATGTTGGCTCTCTTTTGTTTGGTTTCCCGGCCGATGCAACATAAAAAGGTTGTATGTTACGTCATGGAAAACGTAAAATACTTTCCTTTTTAATTAGGTTCCTCGTTTTAGTTGAGATCGAAGATCTCGCACAGGGAAGAGGAAAGAGTAGCCAATAAATAAATATAGATTAGTTTAAACAATTTATTATAATCAATTACGCTTGAAACGTATTGTTTATTAAGGCTTTAGCACAAGAAACTGAAGGAAGGCATGTAGACACTCTAATCCTTGGCCAGGACCTTTAAAATAAAGGAGACTCATGTATTATGGCCCAAAAGGAGTTAGATAATGAAATTAGATTTATTAAAATTAGAACTTACCGGTTTATTGATTCGATTGAAGAATCAAATGATATCTAGATGGTCTCCGTGTAGTAGTGTGAAAGAAAGGGGTTGTGCACCTTGATGTAAACAATAAGGGTTCCAATTCAGGGTTGAATGGGTACGAAGTAATCCAAGATGGGAAATCCCAGATTCGGGTTTCCCGGTGCACAACACTTGACACAAGGGCACACACACTAACACGCGAAGGATACCGGTTTGACACACTAGACACTGGACAGTCGAATCGGGGAAAACCGTAGGAAATAGAGAAGATTTGTACGGAACTGTAACTTCTAATTTTTTTGACTAAAAACTAACTGACCTATGTTGGTCCATTCACTTTTTATAGGGCCTATGCCGACGTTCCTGCATGCTCCGACGATCCTGTATACGCGTACGTCACGTATATATAT
>CAKNXH010062152.1:0-19688 GCA_932178445.1 Andricus quercusramuli
GAAAATCGTAGTTCCAGAAAATCTGGCACTTCTCGTTTCGGACAATTGACTCTATTTCCCTTGGAGCGTTCGGCAGGGCAGGGTCGCGACCAACACTGTAAGAGCGACAAAGGTGGTAATAAATTACTCTTAGGGCCGCATTATGTCTACAGATATACGTTGTTCCTGCGTGGGTCGGACACCCCGATAGTATGTGTTCTAGGTACTCAGCGTGTGCATGACACGCTCTGCACCTATCACTGGGAACTTCTTGACATAAAATGCGGGCGCGGTATGCTAAGGTGGAGATTACACCGTCCTGGCATGCGAAAATAAAGCGCTCTGTACCTGAATTGAGCCCTGATGATTTGAGGAAAGCAAAAGTTTGCTCCTTCGACAAGGACTGTTTTTCTACATTTCTGTGAAAGTTTCCGTGCATTTGCTTGTCGAGTAGCTCTTGGTGAACTTTTCCAACCTCTGCTTTCTTTACTTCGGCTTTTAGACGTGAAGCATCTAGATGGAGTAATGCACTTTCCTCACTTCTGATGTTAAAATTCAGGCCAAGGGTCTCGGCAGCTTGCTCCGCGGCTTTGTAAAGGAACGCCCCTTCGCCAATAATCTCGTGGTTTCTAACCATCTTTAGGAGAGGATCTCTGCCATTCGCAACGATGTAAGCTGTACTTAAAACAATTCGGTTATGAAGACACTGGAGATTCAGAAGTCCGCGTCCGCCTTGCTGGCGTGAAATGTATAATCGCGGAACTGACGAATTGATATGCAAGCTTTTATGCATATGCATGATCTTACGCGTGGTGACATCAAGGGCCTTAAGCTCATTCTTCGTCCATTGAACCACCCCAAACGAGTAGAGTAGAACCGGGACGGCAAGCATGTTAGTCGCAGATACCTTGTTCAACGCCGACAGATTGGAAGACCAAATCTGTCGAAGAAGATGCTTGTATCTGCTTCGGAGAGACTCCTTCACTGATGTTACGTCCTGAATGCGGCTTTGAGGCACGCCCAGGTATGTATAGGTCTCTCCAGTGTTAAGGTGTCTAATAACACTTATATCAACAAGCTCAGGGTCTTCGGGGACGCCAGTAATCTTTCCTTTCTTCAAATGAATTTTGGCACACTTGTCCAAACCAAAGTCCATCCCAATCTCTCCTGTGTAGTTCTTGACGATATTTAAAGCAGTTTGAAGTTTGCTTTTACCAGCGGCATAGATCTTCAGGTCAGCCATATAGAATACATGAGTGACCTTATGCTCACGCTGATTAGTATCGCCACAGAGGTATCCAGGAGAATTTCGTAGTGCGAGAGATAGAGGCAAAAGTGTGATGCAAAAAAGCAAAGGGCTCATACTATCCCCTTGAAAGACGCCCCTCTGGAAGGTGACATTGTTCGTCGTCAGACGATAATTCCTAGATGAGATGGTAAATCTAGTTTTCCAAAGAGGCATCAATCTCTCTATGCATCTCACTATGTGTGGATGTACCTTCAAGCTTTCCAACAGACAGATGATAAGTCTATGAGAGGTTGAATCAAAAGCTTTCCGGTAGTCAATCCAGGCCATTGACAGGACGCGCTGATGGACTGTAGCGTCTTTACAGACACACCTGTCAATCAGCAGGTTCTCTCGACAGCCTGCTACACCTTTTTTCGAGCCACGTTGATCGTACATCTCTCGCCATACAGGCTCAATTCGTCGAACAATCCTGTTGTTTAGGACAGCTGTAAAGATCTTATACAGTGTGTTCAAACAAGTTATTGGCCTGTAATTCTCTGGTTTGGACAAGTCGCCTTTTTTCGGTAGGAGTATAGTGCGTCCTAGCACTAGCCACTGCGGAATGGGCATCTCCGACTTTAAATATGAGGTGAATATGCGGGCCAAATGTTGGTGTGTAGAAGTAAACTTCTTCCACCAAAAGTTCTTGATACAATCTGGTCCAGCACCGGAAAAGTTCTTCGTGCCTCTAAGTGCTTTTTTCACCTCTTCGGCAGTGACTGATGGGCACTCCTCCTCAGATTTTATGAGGCTGTCGCAAAACTCCTTGAAGCGGATGATATTGTCAGTATCTTCCTTCAACTCTAGTGTTTTCGGGATCTTGTACACCTCTCTCCAAAAAGTCTCTACCTCCTTGGGCTTGGGTGGATTTTTTACAAAAACAGGGGGATCACTGAAGAGGCGCGATGGGTCAGCGAGAAACTGTTGATTCTCCCTGATCCATCTCTCCCTCTTCTGTATCCTCCTCCTTGCGTCAGATAACAGCCTTATTTTGTCAACAATATGCTGCTTGATTGTCAGCAGCTTTGACTTGTTTAGTGTGTGATTCAAGGTCCTTAGTTCTTGGGCGAACTTTCGAACCCTTTCCGTGAGCGGTCTACCAGATGTTATGTAGTCAATCACACATTGAACAGGGGACGCATTCTGTCTTGCCCATCCAATTTTCTTGTTCAGTTGATGCAAGCGTCTTCTTGTCTTTTGATCCATCGTCGGTTTGAGCCTGTGATTTGAATCAGCCAAAGCTCTCGCAGCACCATAAACTGAGCAATTGATAGTCCAGAGGTCGGACTCTTGCGAGATATCTCCACGAAGGGAGGCATCCATTTCAGCCAGATCTTGGGGCTTAAGAGGAACTTGCATTGATGTTCCTCCTTGTACTGGAATGTCTTAATTTTTGCTTTCTTCTTTTGAATTTTCTTGGGTCTTCGGCGCTTTTTTTCTCTGGAATTCGGATTTCTTTACTGAAATTCGGGATTTCGTGATTTTCTTTTATTTCTTGATTTTTAAGTTTTCTCAATTTTTTCTGTGGCATTAGGATTTCTTTACTGGAATTCGGGATTCCGTGATTTTCTTTTGTTTCTTGATTTTTAAATTTTCTTAATTTCTTCTTTGAGATTAGGATTTCTTTACTGGAATTCGGGATTTCGTGATTTTCTGTTGTTTCCTGATTTTCTAGTTTTTGCATTTTCCCTCTAGGTATTACTGCATTACATTTTGTATTTAATATTCCTTCTGAGTTCATTTGCTTTACTGCTTCTTTCACCAAATTTTCTTTCATTAGATTATTCATTTTCTTAATATTGTCCTTAAAATCGTTGTCTTTGAAATATTAATAAACCTGTTTATCGTACTAAAAATGATTAATAAATGAGGGTTTAAAATATTTGAGGAATTTTCAGGACCTTATTTCATATAGGATATTTTTATATTATCATCTGAAGTTTGGTTAATTGAGTTTCTTCCTTCAAGAGCGTTATAATCGATTTCTTCGAAATATGTCAAATTTATATTTCCTTGAGTTTCTTCATTTTCTTTATTTTCTTTCATTTTCTTCGGCTTCTTTATCTTCATCTGTTTCTTCTTGTTCTTGTTCTAGGATTGAGTATTTTTCGACTAAGAGAATTTTTCTTATGAATTTGACTTGATTCATAGTTTCACTGTCTGTATTAATTACTGGGTTTCTTGATAAAGCATCAGCATTTATATTTGTTTTACCCGCCCTGTAAACTATTTCGTAATCATATTCAGATAATTTTGATTTCCATCTAGTTACGCGTGAACATGGGTCGCTTGAATTTTGGAACCAAATTAATGGTTTATGATCAGTGATTATTTTAAATTTTCTGCCATATAAATAATGTCGAAAATGGGTTACACAGAAAACGATTGCCAAAGCTTCTTTATTATATGTATCATATTCAACCTCGTGAACATTTAGAACTCCAGATACATATGTTATGGGTTTATCTTTTCCGATTTCTCCTTGAGATAAAATTCCACCTATGTATCTAACAAGGTTTCTTCACATAATTCTTGTTCTAAAATATCAAACGCCTTTTGTTGTTTTTCAGTCCATTTAAAGGGTACATCTTTCTTTAAAAGCTGATTTAAAGGTGCTGATTTCTTCGGAAATTATTATATAAAATCGTCTGTAATAACCGGCTAAAACCAAAAATTGTTTAATATTTTTAACGTTTTTGGGGATGGGAAAGTTTTTTACTGCTACTGTTATCTTGGGATCTGGGCTACACCGTCTTTATCGATCATATGTCCTAAATAAATTACTTCAGGTCGCATAAATTCACATTTATCCGGCTGTAATTTTAAATTCGCTTCACGTAATCGATTCGTTAGTGTGTTAAATTTCCTTTGATGTTCTTCTAAAGAATCTGCATAAATTACAATATCATCGAGGTATACAAATAATTCTAATCCAATTAAACCCGATAGGGTAATATTCATAAGACGTTCAAAACAGGCTTATGCATTTTTGAGTCCAAATGGCATTCGGTCAAATTCATAATGACCATAAGGAGTTGAAAAAGCTGTTTTGTGGGAATCTTCTTTACTCATTTTAATTTGATGAAAATCCGATGCTAAATCAAAAACCAAAAAATATTGAGCATTTCCTAATTGGTCTGAAATTTCATTAATATTTGGTAAAGGAAATGAGTCACTAATAGTTTTTTCGTTGAGTTTACGAAAATCGAGGACCATTCTCCATCCTTTATTTCCTTGGGAATCTTCTTTCTTGGGGACGATCCAGACAGGAGTATTATGAGTGGATTACGAAGGTTTAAGGATTCCGTTCTGAAGTAGGTAATTTGTTTGTTTCAGTAGTTCTTCTTCATGAACGGGTGGAAATCGATGTTGGCGCGTAAACACGGGGTGATCGTCCGTCGTTGGGATCTTATATTGGAGAACATTGGTAGCGGTCAAACGTTCTTCGGGAATATGAAATCTATCTGCATTGTTTTTTATCAAATTTTCTACATGTATTAATTCTTCCGGATTTAAATGTTGTAAACGAAGTAGATCCATAATTTCTTCCGTTCTTTCTTTGCAAGAAGTATTTAAAATTTTTCCTGTTTGAATTAAAAAATCTTCCGAATCCACGAAATTACAGAACACATCTCCCAACGGTACAAAAACACTTGAATCATCAGTTACTAATGCGTTACCCAAAAATATTCCGGGCCGTATTGATATTCGTGGAACATAACCTATTTTTACTTCTTGATTTTCAATAATTAAATGAATATCTGAAATAGATCTTTCTGGCGAAATGATTTTGTTTTCTGATGGAAAGGGGTATTTTTATCATGTACTTCTAGACATCTTGTTGCATAATTAATATTGACATTGTTATCAATAAAAAATTCTGAACCTAGTACGCCGTCATCATCTACCGGCAATTTCATTGGTATGATATTAAAAATGGTTGAATATCCAAAAACTTTCCCTTTGATTTGACCTAAAGTATAAACAGGGTGTTCGTTAATGCCGGTTAACCTTAATATTTTGAATCCGTTTGTTGGTGTTGAAGACTCTATCATATTTTCTTTCAAAAGATTTAAGCCTACGCCTGTATCAATCATCATGTGTACGGGATTTTTTAATCCTGGAGTACTAATTATTATGGATGGTATAATGTTTCCTTTACTGAAGTTGAATTTAATGGAGACAGTTTCTAGGGGCTCCGTTTTTATTTGGGTCAGGCACTTTTAATTTTGGGATGTCGATGCCTGCCCCATCGCACCTAATCTGGGGAGGTCTCGTTAGTTTCCCGAGTTCCCTTGTAATTGCTGAGAATTTTGCTGTTCGCGTGATTTATTGTTATATTCTATTTTCCCACAATCCTTAATCATATGACCTTGTTTTTTACAATAATTGCAAATTATATTTTTTGTATTTCGTGATGAATTTAACTGAGGTTGAGGGTTGGTGTATGATTGATTTGGAAAATTGTATGATGGTTTTGGGGAACTCTATGGCTGATTTTGACAATTATATAATTGATTTGGATAATTTCATGATCAATTAGGAAAATTATATGATTGATTTGTGAAACTTTTCAACTGGTTTGGAAAATTATGTGCTTGTTTGGGTGTCCACATTATTCTATCTTCGCGTCGGAATCCTTCCCGACCACCCTGTGGCTGTTGGGGTATCCATTGATTTCTCATAAATGGTGGGATTTTATTATACCATGATTCTTGAAAGCATCTGTTATTCTCAGGAGGCGGGAAGCGGTTGAATAGGGGCTTTGAGGGAGGCTGTATATTGATTGAAATTTCCGACGGTACGACAACTAGAAGCTGTGTGACCCCCTTGTTACAAATTTGGCATACTTGTCAATTCCCTTGAGTTTAATAGTTCACAATTAATTATGCATATATATATTTTGAAATGTTGCAAATTAATTATGGATGAATAATTGAAATTTACTAAATACCTTCGGCACTGCTTCCCGTAAATTTCATAAAAATCTAAATTTTCCGTTGAGCGCCAGGCCTGTTCAAGGCCACTTAAATCCACAAAAATTCAAACCTCAAAATCAATTAAATAAAAATCCGGAAATCTTACAAGAGAAAAAAGAAACAATAAGTAGACTAAACTAAATCCAAGGAACGCAGTGTACCGGCTTCTCGCACGGTCAGCTTAGACTCGGTAGTTGGGCGTGGTTCGCAAATAAAGAGGGTTCAACAATGCCAATAAATAACAACTCAAGATTTACACTAATTAGAACAGGTAATTTATTTAATGCTGATTAACAAAAAAAAGAAGTGAAATAACAAGCCCGATTTACATAACAATTGATCTTCAGCCGTATTACGAGTCTCGAAAAAATCTAATGGTTTACAAACTTAAAATTGGTCGAGGCTCGAATAATAATTTTCTCGACATGTTAACAATAAGGAAAAATCCTAAATCCTAACCTAAAATACTCGACCTTAACTAACCTTGAGAGGTTAGGCTTCTCTACCCGGAACTCCATGCTGGGCAATTTCAGTGAAAGGAAATAATTTCTCTAAATGACGACTTAGGATCGAGCTAAACGAACTTTCTAGAAAAACTCAATTTAATCTTCTTTAACTAAGCTCAAAACAACTATTCATAGAATTTTATAATAATCTAACTCGATTCTTCAATTAAAGTCCAAACCAGATATAATTCTTAACCGCGATTTCGGAAATCTAGTCATAAACACAACCTAACCTCAACATTGATTACCGCCTAACGTCACTAAATTAGTAACGACCCATGACTAATCATAGCCTAATTTATTCCATTAGTAGCAACCGAATTCAAAACTCTATCTAGACTCTCAACTAATACAAAAACCCACATAACCTAGATTCCCGAAAACCAGCGATAAATCAAACAATTAATCCCATATAATTCCTAACCTTCATATTTTACAAAAAAGAGTTTACGCTTAGCTCGTTTAATCCCACTGACTTAAAATTCATCTAAGAGACGATCAATTACAATAGCCTAATTGCCTAAATGTTATTAACAAGGTGTCACAACCGAAAAATAAACTTTCAAAATTAAGTGAACAGAATTTCCTTAAACATTTCTCAAATCTACTAAACAACCCTTCAATAAGCATTCCTTACATTAATTTTGCAAGATCGTCCATGAAAAATAAACCATCTTACTTTAAATCAATAATATGTTCGAAATTTATCAACACCATATTTAAAATTCATCCGCAATTCTCGACACTCAAAATCTATCAATTTTACTCACAATAAAGGGGGTGGGGTAAGGGGAAGCCCTAGACTGAGTGACACTTGAATGGGACTCGATATGATATTTCTCAACATTAGAAAATCGGGATCAATGTTTTAATGTTAACGCTCTATAGCAAAACTCGACTGGGGCACAGTTCCGAATAATGACACAATACCAAGTTAACACAAAAAAAGGGGTCACTCATGATTAACGAAAACTGGGTTTCGGGGCACAACTCAACCTGGGGGTTCCGTTACGTGGCTATGTGAAAGTTATTTAAAATGCTCAACGGGGACAAACTTTATGTGGCAACACTCGACTGGGGGCTCAGTTCATAGGTTACAAAAGAAGTCACCATTGGGGGACACATTTCAAAAAAATAGCAACATAATCACACATAATAAAATACAATATATATCAATAGCACAGTAAATAAGAAGGCCCAGTCAACGGAACTCCACCTCGACCACGTGTGACGCCATTTACTCAACAAAATTAATATTTTCAAAATCACTTAGATTGATCCACTGTGGCCACGTGTCGAGCGTGGTCTCCCTTGCTTACTATTTGAATTGGCCTTACCCGCTGAATTCTGGATTTGATGTGCACGAACTTCCTTGGGGATGAGGAGTTGTCGAATGCGTCTCGACTGAATTTGTCTGGCAGGTTACTCGAAGATGGACACTTGATGAGTACTTCATAAACAGGACTGACTCTACGCGGGAAATATAATAGTCAACTTGACACGGCTGCGGTCAGCAGAGAAGAACAAACGTAGTGGCAGCGGTACGGGACTCGGTCTCGGCGTTCCTTCTCCTCTTTCTTTCCGGCGTTCCTATTGGTGGTAAGGCCGCTGCGGAGACGGGGTGCTGGGTTTACATTCCAGGGCCGTATGAATAAGTGGAGCTCGATACCCTGTTATTTTCGGTTTTCATCCTTCCTTCCTTCTATTATCGCCAGGATTGATCCAGTGTTGTTATTTCGACATCCTTACTCTCCAATTCACCCATTAGATCACCTCCTGGAGCCCGAAATTACCCTGGCTGATCAGAGCAGGATTTGGTTCGGTACCAATTTGTATCAGCCTACGTGAAGAGGGCATTGCGCATTGAGATTCCCTAGTCATGTTGGGAATTGATGAAGAAATTTCTCATCATGAAGTTTCCAAAAAGGTTCTACGCCAGGTAGATGAGTCGTTCCGGATTTTCCGCAACTTGTAGCGTTCCTTCAAAACTGGCCGGCATCCTAACATGAATCCTAGCAGATGAGGATCCACAGCTCCTTTGAGTCTGGTAGACGATAGTAGATGGAAAAGGCGGGAGAATTCAAACGTCCTGAAGTGTGTGTCGGTGGAATCTCGCTGTTCTAAAAGTCTCAAGTGGCGTCCCATTTGAGTATCGAAGTCGAAAGAAGTCCCTCGATGTCCCTCGATGTCTCGACGAGTCCGAATCAGTTACAAAAAAATAAAAGAAACGAACAGAATAAGTCCTTAAAATCATAAATCTTAAATCTAGCCCTAGTCATGGAGTTTCCGTACCGCAGCCGTAATTTCTGACCTTACAAAATTGAATCTCTGAATTTACGAAAAATCTTTAAATGTCAAATAAAAATTTATTCATTAGAATTTGTGAGTTGCAAGAATTTTGCAACGTCACAATTTATATATATTAGGATGGTTCAAAAAAATCGGCTATTTTTATTTCTTCGAAATCCCCAAATAAGAATATCCGGAAAGGTGTAAAAAGACGACTGTGAAAAGTAGAGCTCTTAATATTAATATTTAGAGGTCGCTCATCGTGAATTTCTATTTCCCATTTAAATAGCATGTGAAAATTTTTTTTCATTTGCAGTTTTGTAACTCTTGAGCGGCTTAATGGATTGCTAAGACCATAACATATTTTTGTAGGGAATTCGACGCTCTACAAAAAAGTTTTCTTATGATTTTTTCATAAATCTATTCCTTCGAAAGTTATTTGAGGTTAAATTTGAACACATAATAAATTTATCGTTTTTTTCTTAATTTTTGGCAGAATTTGAAACTTATCACTAATTATCGTAATAGTTTTTTCGGAAATTTTATAGTTTGAAATTTTATCTAAAAAACAATAATCTAACTCAAATCATCACATCATCAAGTTCAATGATTTAAAAGTAATTAGTTATTAAAAGCAGAACAATAAAAGACAAATTTTCAAACAATGTTCAACTTGATAATGTGATAATTTGAGGTTATTGTTTTTTTAGAGAACATTTTAAACTATAACATTTCGGAAAAAAACAATTGAGATAATTAGTGATAAATTTCAAATCTTTGCCAAAAATTAAGAAAAAAAAACCGAAAAGTTTATCATGTGTCCAAGTTTAACCTTGAATAACTTTTGAAGGAAAAATTTATGAACAAATATAATAGACCTTTTTTCTAGAGCGTCGAATTCCCTACAAGAATATGTTATATGGTTTGTTTTTGGTTGACTTTTCTTCCTCTTTTTTCAATTGGCTATAATGTTATATTGGTTTATTTTATGTTTTTTTGTTATATAATTATATTATATGGGTCTCCAATGAGCCGAAAAGTGAGATAGTTTAGAAATCCGTTTTTTAATTCTGATTCTTTTTCATGCTGATTTTGCATAACATTATTCATGATAAAATAGATATCTGTTTGATCTTGATTTAAAAATTTTTAAATCGAGACACTAAACAAATGATTCGTTCGAATCTGCAGGGTATGTTTATGAATATTTTCTGATTTCTTTTAATTGAGTCCAAATAATTTTACCTCAATTTCTTGAAAGAAATATTTCTATTTAAAAATTTGTGTGTAATAAGAATCCACTAAATTTTAGCAATTCTAGAAATACATAAACAAATTTTGGATTGTTTCTTTTTCCTGTTTGTAGAAATGTAATAATCTAAATAGATTGGTTTTGAATCACCCACAAAAAGACATTTTGTTAATTTGCTTTTATTTAGACGGATATTTAGGCAACAATAAGCGTTAGAATGCTCAAATAAAGTTTTCATTTGTCAAAGGTTCTTCCCTAAATGAGCTCATTTTGATGAAAAAATACGGCATAATTTTTCTTTCAGAATTCGCAATAAAAATATTATTACATGAACGTTTATTTTAAAAAAAGAGTCTTACCGGAAAACGATAAACATATTTAGATTCGTCTCCGAACTATCTAGATGCCGTTTTTTGTTTTGTTTTTTTGTTTAAACCATTTTTTAAACAATTACATTATTTTATTATATTTCTGCAATTGTTATAAAAAAGTAATTGTCGGATTGAAAAATTCCTTTCGAAAATATCTCGATGGGGCTTTTTTCGTTTTGTTTTTTCTAACTATTTATTAAACAATTCAAGCATGTGTGGCTTACTTAACATTTGCTATGTGCCTGTAGATATGTACTTAAAACTAATGTGTTTAATTTAAGAAAAAGTACGATTTGTGTCGGAAAACTAAAAAAACCTCTAGATTCGTCTCCGAAATATCTAGATTAAATTTCATAAACTTTGAGTTTGCAATTCAAATTACATTGGTTGTATTCTGAAAAGTATCATCATCAATTTGATAATTACCAATTCATAAATGATTCAAATATACTTGAAATATTAAAAATTTTACAGCTATTATACGAGAAAAGATATCTCTATATTTTCCTTTATGAAACACAAAAATTTTCTCATCGTACTTATTACTTCGTTAAAAGTCAAAAGATTTCTTGCACAAAGTTTGCTGATGGTCATCGACAACAGTATTTCTTCATATGTGAAAAATTGTGGATTACACAAAGAGAGCATATTTTTTCCAACCCAGGAGATAACTCAAATTTTAAGCCGGAGAATCGAGAGAAAGCCAGAAGACAGAAAATATAAAAATGGAGGCCACCGTGAAAACTTTTATAATAAAAAATTTCAATTTTAAACGCCTTTAATTATTGATTATTCATATAATCTTGAGAACTGCAATTGAAAATATTTTAAACTGCATTGAAATTGAAAAATGTCTATAAGGTACTTTATAAAAGGCTTCTTCATATATTTTATGAGAATTTGCGGTGCAAATTTGTTGCACCGCAGAGGTTTTGGTTGGGGTTTGTTTTTTGAAATACTTTTTTCCATAATCAATTTAAGAATGTATTAAAAATAGAACAAATTATATATCAAGGCCTTTAAAATCAGAATAACTTCACAACAGGGCCGTCGGGGTTGCGACCCGGGACCCCCACATTTTGAGGGCCCCCACAAAAACTACAAAATGCACAAACAAACTTCTGCATGAGCTCCTACTTCGATGAACTTTTTTTTTAGAAGTCAGCGAGAAGCAACATTTCTTGAGTCCGCTAAAGGGCCCCGAAACCCTGAAGACGGTCCTGAAGAATACTATAAATGGTTATACTAATTTTTTTATCTCAATTGATTTTATGCGTCTTCAGATTTGAAAAGCTTTAAATTTTAGAGTAGTAAATTAGATCGAAGATTTCCAAACTGGAACTCAAACTGAGAAGAGATTAATTTTATTTTCGGAGAACTCCGCCATTATAGTAGTGTAGTAGCACTATTTATAAAGTCCAGTTTCAATAGCTCAGGTACACCCACCTTATCGCCTAGCCTAGCCTACAACTGTTTCTCTTCTGAGCTCTCTTTCTCTGACCCTTGCCAGCGGGGGGTCCTTTGTACTAATGAGGAGTAAAATATGATACATGATTTTTTTTTTATTTTACAATTATTCATTTAATAATACCTATTATATTTGAAATTTATGTTTTTTGGTGATATCAACGATATGTCACTCATGGTAAAAATTCAAAAATTAGAATCTTTCCAATTCAACCCATATTCCAGCAAACTTTATCGAATTTTAATGTATTATTTTGATTTCAAAAAGAAGTCTTATTCACATTCAGTGACTTTTTGGGTTAGAGAGAAGTCACGTGTTGATTTTTTTTCAAATGAATTAGGATGTGTTTAAAATATTTTAATTATCACTTTTGTTCAACTTATTTGTCACATAAATATATGACATCATTCTATTTTTATTTCGAAATGTAATTTCGAAAACTCAAAAGTAAGAAAAATGTGAGATTTTACATATGTTTCAAATCCATATCTGTGGCAAACTTCAATGGCGTGAAAAGTAGCCTATTGAGATCCTGAAAAAGTATAATTAATTTAGAATCAATTGACATGTCAGGTTGGTGAACTGCGCTCGAAAAAAATTATCAAAAATTTCTTGTTTGCAGGGTTTTTAAATTTTCTTGAGTTACAATTTTGTTTTACATACCTGGAGGTCAGAAAAATCTTCTCCATTTTTTTCGGATTTCAGTCAATCATCTTTCGAAGAAATAATTCCTAACTAATTCACCCCAGTTTTCAGAAGATTTTTTAACGGGTTTGAAAATAGGAAAATAATTTTTCAGGGTACTGGAGAATTTCCCAGTAACAAAAATGTACTTGAAACAAAATCGCCAAGTAGAACAGTGGAAATAGCTAATCAATTGAAAAAAATTCCCAAGGTCTTCAAAAAAATTGTATATTTGTGTTTTCATATGTTGACCATAAAATTGAATTTTCAAAATGTGATCGGGTCGGCAATTTCTTGAAAAAAATTAAATTGCAAAATTTGCCCTTTATTGCTCCACGAAAATTCCAAGTATTTTGCAAACTTGAGTGAGTAATCATAAACTCAGTCCGTATCAAATTATTATTGTATGATTTGCAAAACTAAATACATAACGCGAATTATCATTTTTAAAATTGTTACATTTTTTGAAATTCAACTCCTAAAATTTCAGCGAAAATTGCGAAGGTTGCGTTTTTGGGTAGCAAATGTTAGAAATTTCTAGATCTGAAAATTATCAAATTCCCAAAACCCCGTGTGGAGAAATTTCGTGGCAGTCTTGAATCATGTTAAAGCCAGTACAGTTTTTCTCAAGCCTGTCTATTCACGCAATACTAGCCTAGCGCTACACTGGCGCTGTCTAGTCTTACCATGTGTTTGATCTAAACCTTTCTGCTGTGAACGAAATCTTAATACAAGAACTGCATTCTCAAGAACGATTTTTTTAAGAATGTTGGAAAACATTTTCTTTTAATTGAATTATATAGTGAAGTTATAATAAATTTACATTGAATTCATAATAATCATAATATGTAAAATGCTATGTATAATATTAATGGTATTCCAGTAAATCAAATATTATTATAAATAATTTATTTGATTTATTTTAATTATTTATTGACTGCGTGAATAATAATGAAGCCTCACGTGTTAATTATCATCTGAAATAATGAACGATCATTATTTCGTAGCCTAATCGCAAGTAAAATCATACAAACTTTTTTTAAATGATTTATTCACATATGAAGCACTTGTATTGTTTAGAAATTGTTCATGTTTCATTGAAATGAATATTAGGATGTAATAAATTGAAATCATATCCGACAAAAATGAGACAAAATTCAACTTTTAGATAGCCGAGGTGTTAAGGCAACGGGTCAAAGTTCAAACAATACAATAGGAAGTTAGATCAGAAGTTCGACAACCGGCGTATGTATACAAGTATACCATTAAGCCATTTCCCTTTCGGGGTTGGCGGGACACTACCCGATTCGGGTAGTGTTTCTAGGTGGATAGTTTCTTGTAGTAAATAACTACAAGTGTGGGCTCACCACACCCATGACGACCCAACAGAACGCAGTATTCCCGAACGGTCACCCATCCAAGTACTAACCGCGCCCAATACTGCTTAACTTCAGTGATCTAACGAGAACTGGTGTTTTCAGCGTGGTATCGCCGTTGGCGATGTGATATGCGGAAACTTATTTCTTCATTTCTTTTGCGTACAAACACTTTTTTTATAATTTCAATTAACTGCAAAATGTATATATTATACTTTTATGGCATAGGAAATAATTCTTTAATTTAATTATTAATTATTTTTTAGCAAAATAGCCGATCTGTCTAGAAACTAGTCGATCCGAGCGTTACATCCCAGTCTAGCTACTGGACAGACAGCCTGAGGCACGCTAGTGTCGACTTAAGGCGGACTAGACAGAAACGGTACAGCGCCACGAAATTTTTCCACACGGGGCTTAGCACAACTGGCAACGATAATAAAATTGCAATGAAATAAATTAGGTACTTTGTCAAACTTGCCAAAAAATACAAGCATTTCGGAAATCGTATAGTTTGTGTAGTTTTTCCATTAATTACAATTTGTGATTTTCAATGTAATTTGTTGTCATAAAAACGCAAATTACATGCCTTATCAAAAAATGATTAGAGAAAATTTCTAGATGTTATTTAGGCATAAATTTAGCACTACAATTTTATTCTAGCTTGCACTGTTAACCTATGCGGCGGTAGTCTGGTGGAGGAGGGTCGAGCTGTCCACTGTGACGACACCCACGATGGCACTGGGGGCACTAATAGGCTTAGAGCTTCTCCATCTTACCATCAAGGCCGTGGCTGCGAAAGCGGCCTGGAGGCTAAATTTGGTGAATGACGGGAGGATCTCGACAGCAGAAAAGATCCCAGTCGACATCGCGAGAAGCCCGACCCTGAACATGCCCAGGGACAAAATGGTCACTCGCCACCTCTTCAACAAGAAGTATCGAGTAAGCCTATCCACGACGGAGGAATGGACTAACGGCGACGCATACCTGCCCTGTGATGGAGACAACTGGTTTACAGATGGCTCCAGGAACGAGGAGAATGCAGAAGCCGGCGTATATCGTAGAAGGAATGGAATGGGTTTCACAATTGAGATGGGGTCCTAGGCCACAGTTCTACAATCTGAGATTACGACATGCTCCAGTGTGCCTACAAGGCAAGGGAGCACGGCAATAAAAGGAACGTTCGTATCTGCTCAGACAGCAGGGCTGCTATATTGGCCTTGAATGGAACAACGACTACGTTGCTATTAGTATGGGAATTCTTTGAGGCACTAAATACGTTAGCGACCTAAAACCGAGCCACTCTGCTATGGATCCCTGAACACAGTGGTATCAAGGGCAATAAGATATCGGATACGCTAGCTAAGCTAGCAGAAGGAAGGAATTTTACTGGACCCGAGCCAGTGGTGGGTATTTTCAGCAGGTCAGTCACTGAAGTAATTAAAATTTGGCTGACTGAGGAGCATCATAATGAGTGGGACTTGGTCTCTGGTTTTTACTCTATCGAGTAACACGATTGGGAGCAGCAGTAATCGAGAGTGAACGCCCGATCACCAAGAGGAAGGTTCTGGCTGCTATTTCCTGGCTCTTTGATTCATTTGACTGGCTGAGTCTAATCACTATCGTCGCAAAAATCCTGATGCAGGATCTCGGGAAAGCTCAAGTTGGGTCAGATACTCCACTTACTAATCATTTGCTCCACAGGTGCATGACGTTTCAGAAAAATGAACTGTGCCGAAACGTAATCTTTAACTTTGAGACGTCGTGTTCATTATAATCCCTTCTCTACACCGACGTAAGACATGGCCGTTAAAGGACGAGTAACGGTTGTTAGTTCCGGACAGTATGGACTCATGTGATCTGCCATTATTTAAATTTCTTTTAGGACCTGCAATCACCCGACCGTGAAATGGTGTTGGTTCCCAGTCGTGCGCTGATTCTATGAGGTTAATTGTGTTCCATGGCGGGCGAACCTGAATTTTACTTATACCTGGACATTTATTGTGTGCGTCATGGTGGGCGGCACTCAACTCGTGACCTTTACGAGAAGAATTTGTTTCGTTCAGCGAACGAGGCGGGCGGGATGTTAAAAATTTATTTTGATGTTGTTGTTCTTGGTTGAGTGGCCTTCAGGGTTTCATTGTTGATCAAATGGTTTTCGCCCAGTGCTCTTTCTCCTTGAGGGTCTCTCTCTGTTCTTTGAGTTTCAGGCTCTTTCCTTTTGGTGGGAGTGGGGAGTCGGGTGGTGGTGTGAAGCTCCCTTGTTAAGACTTGGTACCCTTTTTCTGGTTTTTGAGTATTCACCAAGATGTAGGCGCCTGGTGACCCGATCGATCAATAAATCGATTTAAAAGGACTTCTGGCGCCATATTCAAAATAGAAAAAGCATTGAAACATAAGGAGGAGTAATAATTCTTAATATGTTATAATATATTATTTGAAAAACATAAAAAATAAATATTATCTTACAAAAATATAAGAGAAAAAGAAGGAAAAATATATCCAACGCAAAATACTGACTGATAAAATAGATAAATAAAACTTGCAACATTTTCTTCTAATTCTGAGTTGATCTTATGACATTCCCTTCACACCACCCACACAGAAGAAATAATTTACATATAGCTAAAAAAGATTTGGTAAAGATTTTCCAAATTTGTAATTAGCAAAAGTAAGCATTTTCCACAAAATGCAATGTTATTGTGTTTATGATTTTTTCAGAGGAACCTTATGATATATAATGTACAACCAACACCCCATAAAACCCACCCACGCAATAAAACTCAACTGTAAAAAGCTGGAAAGACCAGGTGAATAGTTTCCGATCTTAGTCCATGGGAATATAATCATTTCTCTAAAAAATCAAATGCATAGCGACTTTGATTTTTATAAAAAGTCCTCCGGTTCTGAATTATTATTATAACATCCCAAAAAGTCCATCCACCCACAAGAAGTAAATTACATATGGCTGTTAAGATTTGGTAAAGATTTTCCAAACTTGTAATTAGCAAAAAACAGTTATTTCCACAAAATGCAAAGTTATTGTGTTCATGATTTTTTCAGAGACACATTAGGCTACATAATGTACCCCTAACACTCCATCAAAGCCACCTACGTATTAGAAATCAATTCTAGTAAGCTGGGAAGACTTGGTAAATATATTGCTTTATTCTTCTTTGACGAAAAAATAACATTTTTAGAAAAAGTCGAAGTCGTTGTCTCTATGATTTTTTGATGTGATCCTCAGTCAATAGATTGTTATCAGAACACCCCATACAAACCCACTCTCGCATTAGAAATCAATTCTAGAAAGTTTTCGAGACAAGTTTTTTATTATTTATTCCAGAGACATTCTGACACTTATGGCTTCATTCCAAACCTGAATTCGATTTGGAATTCACAGGCTGAAGTCGATCACACTCAATAGTGGCCGCTGGTCATTATGAAAACGATTTCAAATGCGTCTTTTTTCACACTACTAATCAGAGTCGATTTTCAAGACACATTTTTTATCATTTATTCCAAAGACATTCTGACTCTTATGGCTCCTTTTCGAACTCGAATTTGAGTTGGAATTCACAGGCTCAAGTTGATCAGACTCCATTGTGGCCGCTGGTCATTATCCCTGGACCAAAGTATGTACAAAAATACATCCCACCAGAGCTAGAGAGAATTTTTTTCACAATCAATGTATCAATATTTTCATGAAAAATATTGAAACGACCAGTAGACAAGAAACTTTAACATCATAATCAATTAATAGTAATAATTCGTAATTATTACGTATTACCCTGGTCAAAACCAACATCAAAAATTAATATGTACAAAAATACATCCTCATTAATAAATAAATAACAGAAAAAATTTTGGTCATTCTTCATTTAATTTGCACCATAACAATTAGGAAAAAAGAACCGATTCAAATTGCGATGGCGATTGTAGTGTTTAATTATCTTACTTAGTAATTAATTAGTAATGTGAAAAAAACCAATTTGAAATCGTTTTCATAATGACCACCGGCCACAATCGATTCTGATCGACTTGAACCCGTGAATTCCAACTCGAATTCAGGTTTGGAATGAAGCCATAAGAGTCAGAATCTCTATGGAATAAATAACAAAAAACTTATCTTGAAAATCGACTCTGATTAGCAATGTGAAAAAAGACGAATTTGAAATCGTTTTCCTAATGATCAGCGGCCACAATGGAGTCTGATTGACTTGAGCCTGTGAATTCCAACTCGAATTCAGATTTGAAAAGAAGCCATGAGAGTCAGAATGTCTTTGGAATAAATGATAAAAAATGTGCCTTGAGAATCGACTCTGATTAGTAGTGTGAAAAAAGACGAATTTGAAATCGTTTTCCTAATGACCAGCGGCCACTATTGAGTCTGATCGACTTGAGCCTGTGAATTCCAACTCGAATTCAGATTTGGAATGAAGCCATAAGAGTCAGAATGTCTCTGGAATAAATAATAAAAAACTTGTCTCGAAAACTTTCTAGAATTGATATCTAATGCGAGATTGGGTTTGTATGGGTGTTCTGATAACAATCTATTGAGTGTTCGATCGGGTCACCCGACGGCCCCGATTTTATTGTTTCTGTTTACTTTTTTTTGATCTTTGAAAAACGTTCTTATTTTCTAATTTTTCAATATTTATCGCGAGTGTTGACGTTCCAGTCGGTGCGCCAGCATTCGAAACCAATTTTTTGAGGTGAGTTTTGTAGGTTGGAATACCCACTATTATTTATTATTATTATTATACCATTAAGCCATTTCCCTTTCGGGGTAGGCGTGACTTGCTCGGTTGGAAAGTAGTGGGATAGGTATGTAGGTGTAAAGTAGGTCGTTATATGGTATAAGGTAGATAGGTATATAGGTATATGTGTTATGGTATAGATATTTTAGATTGATATGGAGTTTTCGTGTTATTTATTCAAATAACACGTTCACTCCGCAACACTGCTCCGACCCAGGTTGCTGATCAATCTCTCTAGCGATCACCCCAAGTGAGGAGCCTCACAAAATTGTTATGTATGGCTCCCCACTTGGGCCCATTAGTATCCAAGGTCTTTGTTTCAGGCATCATTCACTCTATTGTCACTCTGTTTATAAACTATTTGTCGCCACACATTTCTGTCCTGGCATACTACTCTAGCTTCATTTACGTCCATGCATTTCTTCATGCAAGCTCTTCTGTTCCTATGACTTCTTATGTCTCTTCGGATCAATGTCTCATTTACAGATTCTAACCATTCTTTCGGCGGTCTACCTCTGGGCATTCTGCCATTTACTTTACCTTTATATACTTGCTTCGTCAGTCGTTCATCTTTCATTCTTTCAAGATGTCCGAACCATCTTAACTGATTTCCTTCCCATATGTCAACTAGCGTGTCTCCTGTACCACATTCTTTGAGGATTATCTCGTTTCGGACTTTGTCCATCAGTGTTTTTCCGCATATTATGCGCAGAGGTTTCATGCCGATCGCGTTGATTTT
>CAKNXH010062152.1:37114-51315 GCA_932178445.1 Andricus quercusramuli
GCTCAAAATGGTCTAATCGATCAAAATGTTCGACCCCCTCAAAATGGGTTAATCGATCAAAATGTTCAACCCCTGTTGAACATTCCACCCTTTCAGAACCCTACGATTGAAAAAAATGTTCAACCCCCTCAAAATGGCCTAATCGAGCAAAATGTTCAACCACTGTTGCATATTCCACCCATTCAGAACCCTCAGATTGAACAAAATATTCAACACCCTCAAAACGGTCTATTCGAGCCAAGTATTCAACCCCTCTTGAATATTGTAACTCTTCAGCAAAATGCTCAAATTCAACAAAATTATCAATTTCAATTAGATGCGCTGTTACAGCAGAATGTTTTGCTCATGGAGCAATTACAATTACTCCGAGATGCGCAAACCCCTCAAAACCCTCACATCCGCCCAAACGAAGCGGCCGCGCCTGCGAATCTACCGCCTCCAACGCTCAGTGACTGGCGTGGAGTCGTCCGCGCTCTAAGAACCCCGGAATCAGCTCGACCTACCTTCGCTGGTTTAGATCACGAAGATCCTAACACCTTTTTAGCCGAATGCGTTGCTTATTTTACGGAATCGTCAATAGTCCCACAACAATGGACTCGGTTAGTAGCGAAATCTTTAACCGATTCGGCCGGAAAATGGTGGGAAATTTATAAAAATGTATCTCTTCCCTGGGAAAAATTCTGCGACCTTCTTTTGTTTACAAGCTAAACTCTACTCGAGTAGGCAGCAGGATAAGGAACCCGTTGGAATTTTCCTGCAGCAGAAATATTTGCTAGCTTTGAGATTGCGTCCGGAATCTCCCGAGTCTGATCTTGTAGCTCTATTAATCGAGTCCTTACGGCCTTCGATTAAAATGGCTATTCGCTCTGCCAATTTAAAAACTTTTAACGATCTATTCGAACGGGCCACCCAAGCTGAGGCTGACGACCTGGAGGCAAATCCTAGAAAAGAAATGAAAGAGGCATCGAGGAAATCAAATTCTCCCACCGTCGAGTCACCCTCCCCCAATACCGCCGAAACTTCCGCCACCCGACCTCTTCCGCGTTGTCAACATTGTCCTGGGTCACACTGACATCGCTCTTGTCCCGTACTACATCCCGAGTTAGTGGAAAAACGCCCAGAAAACTGGCGCGAGCGGGGGGCAAAGGCTTCCCCCGCTTTAAATCCATTCCAGTCCTAAACGCGTTCTACACGGATTCCCCCTACTTACCTCGACTACGTGTCATAATAGACGGTCAGGAAATAGTAGCGGAGATCGACACTCAAGCGTCGGAAAATTTCATACGGCGCTCGATCCTACCCGATTCCCAGTTTTCTTCATTACGACCCGGTCCACCATACGCTAAATTAGGCGCGGTTAATTCTTTCATGAAGCTCGATGGTTGTGTTAACCTCACACCTGAAATCCACGACGAAAAATACTCCGCGATTTTTCACGTTAGTCCCGAATTACGCGCCAAAATGATTCTTGGTCGTCCTTGGCTAAAGAAATATAACGTCATTCATGACAATGCAGCCGATTCTATTTATTTGAGAACTAAAAATCGTCGCCGCATATATTTAGCACCGTTGCCTTGTCCGATTGAGGTCACCCCTTTACCGGTACCGGAAATTAAGCACGAGTTTCCACCAGAATATGAAGAGGCCTTTTCAAAAATTATCCACGAACATGCGGCCAGTTTTTACTTCGGCGTAAAACGTTTGAGGCAGACGATGGCCGTGCAGCACGTTATCGAATTGAAGGATCCGAGACCTTTCCGCGAACCAGCGCGTCGTTATTCTGACGAAAAGCGTCTGTATATTGATACTCAAGTGCGAGAAATGTTGAGTGAGGGTATAATCGAACCCTCCACGTCACCGTATAGCTCGCAAGTTGTCATTGCAACTAAAAAAAATGGAGAATATCGTTTTTGCGTTGATTACCGTCGTCTTAACGATATGACGGTTGACGTTCCTCAGTGTCTGCCTAGAATACACGAGACGATTAAAGACCTTGGTTGTGCCAAGGTATTCTCCCTTTTGGACTTTAAAAACGGTTATTGGCAAATTCCCCTCTCTCGCGAATCTAGGAAAGTCTCTGCTTTTTCAACCCCCGGAGGCGGTTTATTTCAGTTCCGAGTTATGCCATTCGGTTTGAAGGGAGCTCCGGCAATTTCAAAATTTAATGCGACACGTTTCAGCTGAATAATGGGGTGTTTTCGCATTGGCATACCTGGACGACATAATTATTTACTCCCGAAATTGGCAAGAACATCTCGTACATATCGACTGACTTCTGAGAGTACTTGAGAACGACTGATTTTGAGAACAAAGGGGCGAACTGGAGAGAGTCAAATAACACATGCGCTTCATTCCCTCTCTTTCCTTTTTTTTTTTTTTTTTTTAAGTTTGACCGTTGAAAATGCTGAGTGTTTTAAGATTTAGTAAATACTTTCGGGTGCATAAGAATGAGAACAAAAATCTGGAAATCCTGCGCCCTTAAAGGTATACATACAAGGTGATACAGATTTTGGTGTCTTGTTTGTCGACTTTGACATGACTCAATGTGATCCCTTCGCTATCCCACGACAGTCCGTCATTAAATAACTAACACATGGTAACGATGATATCTGCTAAGTTAACATTATAAGGTTCTGTTTGGTGCTAAGTGATCATTGATCGTTAAAACAGGTAATTCGGTAATTTTTATATTATCATTTTACCATCGGTCGGTAAGGAAGGGATCTGCATTACCATCAGTCGGTAAACAGGGAGGTCGGTAACTTTTTATATTATCACTTTACCATCGGTCGGGGTGGGGAGCTAAATTACCATCAGTCGGTAAAACAGGGAGGTCAGTTACTTGTTATATTATCATTTTGCCATATGTCGGTAAGGTAGGGATCTACATTACCATCATTCGGTAAACCAGGGAGGTCGGTAATTTTTATATTATCATTTTACTATCGGTCGGTGAGGTAGGGAGCTAAATTACCATCAGTCGGTAAAACGGGAAGGCCGGTAACTTTTAATATTAACATTTTACCATAGGTCGGTAAAACAGGGATCGTTGATAATGCACGTCTCCAGCCACAGATGGAGCCACTGTAGCTTGGATCAACCTACATTTTATCAATTTGAATTTCGCCCGCTCAGAACCTAGGGCTATTTTGAAGGAATTAATACATAAAAAACAACTTAATTTGAACAAGAAAAGTTAGGTTTAGTGCATGTCTGCCACCTTGGAAAGTACTTAACTCGGTTTTCAACGTATTATATATTGAAAACTCGAGAATTATGCGTAACTGACAAATCCCGTGGTTCGCGCATCAGTCTTATCGCTCAGTGCATGGTCATTTGCGCATGCGCAGTATGAAGTTTCTACCATAATCGGAAGTTACTAATTAGGGTTACTTAAAACTTGTAACTAATGAAACTAAGATAAAAATAATTAAATTGAGCTAAAGCTTATTAAACCAAGATAAAACTAATTAAATTAAGTTAAAAATAATTTAACTAAAATAAAAGTAATTAATTCAGGTAAAGAATAATTGAACTAAGAAAAATACCAATTTAAAATAAAAATAATTAACATCTTGAATAATTAAATAAGAAACTAATTAATTTATTGACTTATTCTACCAGGATAGGCATTTAGGAATATATACACATAGTTTTATTCGCTTAATATAAATTTTTATTCAACAACAATCTTGAACTAGTTTTAATAGATCACATTCATTATAAAAAAAAATCTTCACCTAGATTTATAAAAGTATTCACTAATATATTACACGTTTTTGACGCAATTTCTTAATAATTGCTTGACATACAGGGCTTTGTAGTGAATGGCCACTGTTAATAAAAAATTGCAGCTCATGCACAAGATCGTTTGGATCCGTATGAAGCAATATACAACGTTCAAGATAGGATAGCTCCTCCTCCTTCTCCACATTATCATCATCATCATCATCATGAACCTCCTCCTCCTCCTTCTCGTCGTCCTCGTTATCATCATCATCATCACCCTCCTCCTCCCCATTATCATCATTATCCTCCTCCTCCTCAGCATCTATCGCTTCAATCTCTTGTTCATCTATCTCCTCTTCATCAATTTTCTCATAATTTAGATTATCCTCTTCACCCTCTTCACTATCTATCTCATGCTTTCCAGTGAAATCCTCCGTTTTGTCTTTTGGCGCATGTTGATCAATATGCTCATCATCTCTCTTCATAACTTTGACAATGTGCTCCAATTTTTTGCTTGAAGCATCTTCATTGAGAGTCTCAAAACTTAAATTCTTGTTCTCATTGAAAGCTGAATCATATTTGCGTCTTATTCCGGTACATATTTGGTTTCGTACCTTTGGACATGTCAACTTCATTCTTTCTGGTATTAAGTTTTCGTTAAGAGCGACACACTTTTGCTTTAGTACTTCACGCAGCTCTGCAATAACTTAACTATTACTGTCATCAGTTTCGTCATTGTTCTTGATATCACTTTGAATCATTTTCGGAAAATCATGAGACCATTTGAGGGAAACAAATTCATAGCTTTCAGATTTATCATAGCTATTCATGTGGGAAGAGAGATTCTGTGCTTTCTTGCATGAGCAAATCTGATGTCTCTCCAAGTTATCTACCCGTGAAAAAACTCTTGAACAATTTTGACAAGTAGAAGCCATCTTAAGACTGTACAGAGGTTAACTATCAGTTATGTCCGAACACGTCAATGCTCATTTCAATACTGACGTTATATCTTTCTTAATATATGATTTGAGCCTCCCGCAATTCTTCAATGATGGAGAATATTTCATTACTGTGACTTAGATTGCATGATGCTTGTGATGCCAACAGTACACGAAGACGATCAACTAGCTCATTTGGATCATCCGAATAAACATATTCTGGTATTGAGTCTTTTCTTACTATCATGAGGTTAGCTGGTAAACTCCTTAATCGTTTCTTTTTGTTTAATGAACTTTCAGTTGTTGATAATCGTTTATGTGGAAAAAGTTTCACTATAATATTTTTATATTTTGCAGAATTGTTTGAGCAAATAGGTGAAGTAGGACTATAATTCTTCTTGCGTGCATTTGTAGCTATAAGAATTTCTTCATAGTTCTTTAGGTCATCAGGGCTTATATCAATTTCATCAGGATTTTTCTTAAATAAAAGTTTCAATAAACCAGTCGTTTTCATGTAAAGTCTTCCACCAACCTTGATATATTCTCCAGCAAAGCTAACAGGTGCATCACCAATCATGAGTATACCATCATTAAGTTTTCGTACACCATAAACCATATTCAAATATTTTTTCCTATTATTATTTGATAGTCCAATAAATTTATTCGTCAACTTGTCACGATTATCATTAGGTTCAGCATTTTCTTCAATCATTGTTTTATCATGCTCCTGATGACCATCATCACTATCACCATCAGCAGTCATGAAAGAAAGATTATTATTTTCTTCTCCATTTTCTTCTTCTTCGTCTTCATCTTCCTTTTCATCTTTTTCAATTTTATTTTTCATTAATTTATTTTGTTTGATTGATTTATCTGATATACCTACTAGCTTTTGTAGTGGTGTGACTATAGGTTCAAAAGGCTCTCTCAAAATACTTTCGGTAGCTTCTTTACCCAACCTGAATGTACGATGTTTACGTCGAATTTCATCACTAGCTTTTGCTATTTGACTCAGCATATCTCGTTCCTTTCGAAACATGTAGATGCGTTGGTGTCTCAGACTATACTAACCTAGTCACAATCAAGGAGTCTTATTTATAGGAGAAGGATGAGTATGGAGAGGAGGAGAGTAATGATGATAATGAGGAGGGGGAGGGTAATGATGATGATGATGATGAGTAGGAGGAGGAGGAGGAGGAAAAGAAGGAGGGTAATGATGATGATAATGAGGAGGGGGAAGAGGAGGAGAAGGAGGAGTTATCCTATCTTGAACGTTTTATATAACTATGTGTATTTATTCCTAATTTCCTATCCCGGTAGAATAAGTCAATAAATTAATTAGTTTATTATTTAATTATTCAATTTGTTAATTATTTTTATTTAAAATTGGTTTTTTTCTCAGTTCAATTATTTTTTACCTAAATTAAATACTTTTATATTGGTTAAAGTATTTTAAACTTAATTTAATTAGTTTTATCTTGGTTTAATTAGCTTCAGCTTAATTTAATTATTTTTATCTTAGTTTCATTAGTCATAAGTTTTAAGTGACCCTAATTAGTAACTTCCGATTATGGTAGAAACTTCATACTGCACATGCGCAAATGAACATGCACTGAGCGATAAGACTGATGCGCGAACCACAGGCTTTGTCAGTTACGCATAATTCTCGAGTTTTCAATATATAATACGTCGAAAACCGAGTTAAGTACTTTCCAAGATGGCAGACATGCACTGAACCTAACTTTTCTTGTTCAAATTGAGTTGTTTTTTATGTATTAATTCCTTTAAAATAGCCCTAGGTTCTGAGCGCGCGAAATTCAAATAAAACGTTAAGCTAACGTTGAAATAAAATTAAGCCAACGTTTAAGTAACATTTAACGAAGCTTTAAAACTAATGTTAACTAGCGTTAAAGTATCATTAAACTAATGTTAATATAACATTAAAACTAATGTTAACAAACTTATGTATGTAATCAGATGTAAGGTTTTATTAAATAAAAACATTTGAAATCTATACAAAAAATCTCTCATTTATGCTTGTTTTTACGATCATGATCAATCCCGACAATGTTTTTCATCGACTTATGAACTATTTACAATATGTCCGTCGATTTATAGGTTAATTTTTTACATCGGTATCATTATCCTTAACTTTATAATGGCCCCAAGCTAGCGTATCGGTGCTTTCAAGTAAAAGATACCGTTTGTCATCAAAGGGGCTTGAGGCCACTTTTGACTGTTTATCCGTATCAACTTGATGAAGACGTGATCTAATGATATACTGCATTCTAGTTTGAATCGCAGAATTTCTCAAACAATCAACATAGTCATCAAAGTTAATAGATTTCTGTACAAGACCTGATTTTATACCCTTGGCTTTCTTTACAAAATCTTGGCCATTTACGCGGATGCTGTACATCTTACTCCTCAAGCCAATAAATTCAGTAATGACCTGTCCACTGCACTCATCTTTCATGAGGCCTAGAACTTTTTTGTTGGCTTGAGGCATACCGTAAACGTTATTTGCAGGATAATCAGATGTGTCAAACTTGTTGAAATCTTGTTTCATATCCATGTAAATGTCGGGACATTTAACTTCATAAACTAAGCTATCAGTGTCTGTGTATAGCAGTTTACAGTTTTTACCGTATTTTTCAAGCATATAACCATAATGGAAGTCATAGATCAAGGTTTCCGAAATGTCCAGCACACTAAGCCCAACACAGATGGGTTTGTTCATCAAAACCTCAGTCTTCCTAAGTTCCACAGCCACTAGATCTTCATGGAAGATTGCTCGGCTGTGGAAATTAGGTCTAGATATGAGAGCTTCTGCTCCATACCTATCCTTCCCACTTTGTCACGAGTCTAACATCTACATGTTTACGCACATTCTCAATGTCTTACCATACACAGCATTGTTCATGAGTTTGAAAAGGTTTTTCTCAAACTCATTTGTAGCTGCAGCTCTCTTTTCAGTGTTAAAATCTATGTATGATTTTAACCATTGAGCTTGATTAAATTTAAGAACGCAATGGATTTTAACAAGCTGAAGACCCTTTGCTAAAGCTTGTTCTAATTGACGGTAATGGAGAATGTGCTTTCGTTTCGGTAGGAGGGTAGTTAGGAGTTTCTCCTGCATTGACCCCGGTGGTTTCGAGTATTTAGGTCAAAAAGGTAAATCACTATGAGTATCATGAAGTTCTTCGGGATAGTCCGAATCTACTTCAAGGAAATAGCCAACAGGGGCATCATTGGGAACATTAAAGTTGAAGCTATTGTAAACATTTGATACCCACTCGAAACCACTAAATGGAAGTGCTTGTGCCATTGCCCAACCATAGAGGTTGTTGACGTCAAAATATACTATATAGCTGATCTCCTCATTGTCATTGTAAACTTCCATATAGGGATTATTGGCTTTGGCATAATGGTTGGAGCATTGACTAACTCCAACCCTTATACCTAACTGAATAAAAAGGACTTTATCAATGTCAGTGAGGAGTTCAAGCTTTACTCTATTATATTTTAACAAGACATCCCAGGTCAAACCAGGAGTTGCATAATAATGTGCTGGATCAAGGATATATGCTTTCAGACACTGATCAAGGAAGTGTCCAAAGATATCTGAATGTAGTAACACATCCGTTTTCATGTACAGATACACATAATCGCCAAGATTTTTGCAATTAAATTCTGACCATACCCGTTGCGCATGCGCATAATCTTCGTCGGAAATTGTGAAGTCATTTAATGTGCTATAGAATTTTTCTTTAGCCGGTAGTTGTGTTTCTTTGAGCTTTTCCCTAGAATCAAAGTACTCATAAGAAAAAACTTCTTTCCGCCTTAGCAATTTAATTTTCTCAGCACTTAAATTTGAGAAGACTCTACTTACTATTTTGTATTCGTCGAGGTATGATGCTAATTTATCTAGCGAAGAAGCCATAAAGCGGAATGAATCAATACGGCGGAATTTGATCTCACTCTCTCTAACATTTTTCGTAAAGCTAATATACCTCTCTTTATTTAGAGGGAGTAGATCAATTCGACCTTCAAACTCAGTGGCCATTTCGCGAATAATAAAATGACATTCATACCCACTCAAATTATGGAAGACAACGGGTTTGATTCGAGAATCTTTGTAATTTAGATTACAATCTTCATGAGCGGGCCCTCGGTATTTGCCAGTTAAATGTGAATGGTCACGCACTTTCTTCTGACCGTGTGCTATACTCTGCTCACAAATGTGACAGGTCGTAGCTTCTCTAAAGGCAGCCTTCTAATCAGTAGTCAAGTTCTCCATAGGTATGGGGCACATGAATACTGTTTCAGCATCTTCTGCCAATTCCTGCAATTCATGTGCAAACCATTTGGCAGGATCAGCTTCATCTTTCGGGCATGCCTTATAGTTGGAAAGTGCGTCATCATAACTACATTTTATGTAATAGCCTCTGCTGAGTATCTGATGCTTTTGAATGATCTCATTGTTATTGATCTTCTCCTGAGATTCTTCAACAGGAAGCAACAGACACTCGCAATCGGCAAACACGACAAACGGTACCTTTTCCTTATTTTGATAGTTGGTGAACTCAATGATATTTTTATCAGGTTTCGGTAATTTGATTCTACAATGATTCATCTTTTTACAGTTACCATTGTGTTCACACAACTTTCCTGCGCTTGAGAAATAATGAAGACATCGATCACAAATATATTTTGTATGATCATGCTTAGATATTTGCTCACCAGCTAGTGCAGATAGATCATTAATCCATACATAGTGGAAACTTGAAGTATCGATGCCTTCATCATATATTTCAAACGCATTATCATCAATGCTCTCATCAATGTAATCTTCTTGTACGTGTAGAAGATAAACATGCTGTTTCCTCTTTTGTGATGTAATATATAGGGAACAACAGTGTAATCAACATTTCTCCGTACAAGACCGTATACATTGATAGAGATGTCATTTTGACGCTCGAATTTGGGGATATTCCTTAAAGTTACAGGGAAGTCTGTACCAGTGAAGTCTAACGTATGTTCATGCATATTATAATTAGAAACACGATAGGAGTTGTGAAGCTGGATAAAATGCTGATGAAACAGCCCATTTAAAACAATAATTATCATTCTCATTTAGTACATTTATACATGCCTGCTTTCTCCTAATTGGATAAGGTAGGAGGATAAATGAACTAGCCCGCAAAGGATTATATTTATTTACATTGATTTCCTGGTGTATGATTGAATGCAATGTCCAATCGGAATCAGTTTCCTGGAATTCTTCAACTTCTTGCAGGATTGGTTGTTTCATATATTCATTGAACCAATCGTCTAACAATGTCGTCGGAAATATGTCACTTGCTTCGGCCAGAAATGTTTTCACGTGTACAGACTGATCATCTTTCGTTACATGTCTATATTTAGCTACTAGCACACCGTAAACTTTGACAGGTCCATACTTACTTAATACACATCGCATTCGTTCTTGAAATAATACAGAGGCATCGTTTAAAAACTGACTTATATCTATATGTACAAGATTCGTTATTAAATTAGTTTGTAGTCGACATTGGAATGCTTTCTTGGAATCGGCCCAGTGAAGTCGGTTGGTGATATCGTCTTCTTCGTCAGCTGCTCCATGTATAGAACCACCGATTCTCAAATGTTGTTGGAAAATGGCGCTTAGACTGATGACTTGATTAATGATGTGAAGGCATCTCTGCTTCTCAGGTGTCCAGGAAAGCTTCTTCAGTATAGATTTCAAGGTATCTATATTGGCATTGCCTTGTCTTACCATGCGGTAAATGTGTTCAGTCTTGGAGTCGCCGTCTGGTAAATCTGGAAGTATAGCTACTGCTTCTTCTGTCATGACGACGAGTAACTCACATTCATCCAGGGAGATGGTTCGAATCTGCTTTGCTGGCCTCTGCTGCTGCTGCTGCTTGCAGGTCTTGCGCTTTCCAGGCATTTTGAAGTTGGTCGCTGCTGCTGCTGCTTCCGCTGTTCTACAGACACTTTGAAACCCGGTCTCTGCTGCTGCTGCTTATTACCATCAGCCAGGCACCATCTGTTGGCTTCGGTAACTAGCAAATGTGGAGCAAACTGTTGGTGTTGGTAACTTAGCACGGAACAGAACCATCCCTTAGTCGGTGGCGCCATCTGTTGGTGTCGATAACTTAGCACGGAACAGAACCATCCCTTAGTCAGTGGCGCCATCTGTTGGTGTCGATAACTTAGCACGGAACATAACCATCCCTTAGTCGGTGGCGCTATCTGTTGACAAGTGGCCTCGTACCGGGATAGCCCTACTTCTGGTTTCAAAATAGGAAAAGAATTTTTCGGGGTACTTGAGAATTTTCCAGTGACAAAAATGTACTAGAAAAAAAAACGCCAAATAGACACGTGAAAATAGCTAATCAATTGTTTGAAGTGAATATTTTTTAGAATAATTTTTGTAAGGTAATCAGAACATGATTAAAATTTTCAATTTATTTTCAATATAATTTAATTACTTTCGCTTACTTCTTGGATTTTTTAACCTTCAGCCAATTGTTTAAACAATTTTTACTTGTGTCAAGAATGATTATCTTTTAATATCGTGAATTATTAGCATTCACTGGATGATATGACATCACTAATAAAATGTAAGCACCCATGGCTGTACATTAGTAAATATAAATAAATAAAAATCACAAGTATGTTCAGAGGTAGATGTTCACAATTATTAATTAGGCCAAAGCATTCAGAAATGCCAATAATTCGCGATTATAACATAATACCTCGTTTGAACAAGTACAAAGTGCTTAAAAAATGAAGGAACGATTTTGTAGAAATGCTACCATTGTATGCCGAAACGTTTGAAACAACTTCATTTTTTTCAATTTACTCATTTTCTAGCTTTTGCGTTAAAAAGTTGGATTTGCATGAATCTACATTTTTTAAGCAGTGAGCAAATAATTGAAATAAAAATATGCACCCTCCAAGTTGATTATATAGACCATGGCACTGACATCTTTTTTTGATGCTTGAAAGGGAAAGAGAAGGACTAGTTCATTAGAGAGCCAATTTTGACCCACGTTTCTAGTTTTATCCGGTGGAAATGCATTTTGAGAAATGTTCAATTCCATTTTCCAGCAAACCTATACGAGATACGGAAAAATGTTAAGAATCACAATTGTTCATTTCAGAAAGGTCTACAAATTGTCCTCAGACTATTTGGTGTCATTTTGATTGTAAAAAATAACCTCCAAGATCAAGATTTTGATTTTTTGAATAACGACACAAACTCAAATAAAATGTTTAATGCTAAACCGTTTGCCTAAATAACATCTAGAAATTTGCTCTTATAATTTGTTTTTGATAAGGCACGTAATTTGCGTTTTAATGGCAAAAAATTACATTGAAAATCACAAATTTGAATTTATGGAAAATCGACACAAGCTAGGTACAGTGAAATGCTTAACGGCCAAAACTTTCACTTGAAACAGAAGTCCGGGAGCAATCACCAAATTACAGATCTTAATGGTTTGATCTATAATTTTTAATGGTTTATGCACGACCGCGGCGGAAGAACGAAGACTGAACGCAAAGCGCGAGACATAAAAGAAGCGCGCCCATGCAGCGGGCAGACTTAAAAAAATAATTTTATTATTAATAATTTGCATTATATTACACTATGACACAAAAACTTATAACATTTGTATTTATTCGACTTTTATGGCATTTATTCATGCATTTTTGGCACTGATTCTGAAACTGACATTATTTTTTTCGTAATAGCAATATGTCCGGAAATGTTCAAGATTTAATGTTCAATCTTCAAATATCACATAAAAAACGAAAAAACCATATCGCGTACGTGCAAGATAGTAAAAAAAATCAGGTCATTTTTTCTTTTTAAACTTTTTTCATCAAAAACGCGAGAAGATACAACATTTCCGCCTCAAGGTACGTATTCTAAGGAAAAAATACTGGAATGTCCCATCCATTAATGATGAAGAAAATCTTGTTACTCCATGAGTGCTCCATGAGTTCTCTCTTTTTTAGATTTCTTGCAAGATAAAGGATTGTGAAGTCGTTCAATTAAATAATCCTCATGTGCGATTCTAGTGTTGTTGTAGCTTTAGCCAAACTTGCATTACTATCTGTTTTTGATCAAAGTTACCGGGCACAAACATTTTTTTCTTCAGAATAACTTAGCACCCAATTATGACATAAAGCCCATATCGATATGACAATAGTTTTAATTTCAGCAATACAATAGTTTCTGCTTAATCAAAAAAACAGAAACAAAATTTTTCAAAACCTTCGGTATTTTCGTTCGGGAGTGATTAAGAAAAGGCTAATTGGTTTATAATTATTAATATTAATAAAAAAGAACGTTTTGCAAATTTATTACAGGATAGAGACAGTACTTATAGTTACTCACTCATGTTTGCAATATGTTCTGAATTTTCGTGAAGCAATGGGGGGAAAATTTTGCATAATAATTTGTTTAAACAATTTGCTGACCCGATCACGTTCAACATATGAAAAAACAACTGTACAATTTTTTTTAAGACCTTCAGAATTTTCGTAAATTGACTCAATATTTATGTCTCATTCCACTGGCCTAAAAGCTCAGGTGTGAAAATTGGAAACACAGCCAATGTTTAAAATATTGTGTTTGGTATTTAGTGAAATTATCTTTATAACTTGTGGTTTAAAGATTTTTCCGAGCAGGTGTGGACTTTTTAAATATAGAAAGACACTAGAAAAAAAACCACAAGACATATGAGTCGAAATGAGATTTACAGTCATTTTTAAATTTTTGGAATTCGGTATTTGACATGATAAATTTGTTCACTTGTGATTCCCGAATTTTTTTGTATGTTTGAAATTTTTAGACCCAGAAATACACTAGAAAAGAAAAGCGCAAGACCCAAGAGTCGAAATTACAATTACAGTGGTTTTCCCAAATTTGTAATTAGTTCTTTGATAGAATATAGTCTTCACTCATGATTTTATAATTTCCTTGAGCATGTCTGGAATTGTCTCGCATAGAAATACTCTAGAAAAAAATCGACAAGGCCCAGGAATTAAAAAGAAAAAAAATACTGTAATTCTAATTTCGACTAGTGGGTCTTCTGCATTTTTTCTAGTCCATGTCTAAGCCTAAATAAAATATTTTTACATATAAAAAGCTCACACGCGCTTAGAAAAATGTTTATTCCACAAGTTATGGAGATTGTTGATGTGTAAACATCTTAGACCTCGATATGGGGAGTCGCGCCTGATTCGAATGAAACCACGACTGCATAGTGTAACGCAGGCATGTGACACACACGTTGTGTCTTATGGCACAGACCGGAGGCTCACTTTTCTTCACCCACCGAAAGGAGCCCTTCAGTCTCTCTCTTTGTCCGTCTCTCTCTCCTTCTCCATCTCTCTCATATAATTAGCCTAATTCTAAATGTAGATGCGTAACATAAATGCCACACAATGCGTTTTTTCAGAGAACTCATATCGGCCCGCCACAAGTTATGGAGATTA
>CAKNXH010062152.1:56070-73140 GCA_932178445.1 Andricus quercusramuli
CACACTCTCTTTCTTGTCTTTTAAAATATATAAAATATATATATATATTTATATATATATATATATATATATATATATATATATATATATATATATATATATTGTTCATACTTTGCGTCGTGATCCGAACAAACAAGATTATAATTTTGCGATAGAAAAACTACCTCACACTGGCGTTCTCAGCTTATAGAAAAAATTTAGTAGAGTACTCGACGGAAGAATCGGAAACAAGTGAAGGTATTTTAGGCAACCTTAATTCCGCTTCTAATCCTTTCCTCGCGGCTCGGGAAATGTCTAGCGAAAATTTAGAGTCCGGTTTACAAGAAGCACTCACAACGATGGATGACCTTATGAAATTTATCATCGATAAATTGATTAGTATGGAAATTTCCCAAAAAGAGATAAAAGAAGCGTTGCGAATTTCGAACAATGAAAATACTCAGCGCGCAAGTGAAATCGAGTATATTGTTAAACAGAGTAATTTGTTGTTAACGGAAGATGAGAACTCTGGTCACAACACTATAGGAAAAGATACCTCATGCGAAAATGGGGATTCATCAGAATTCAGAACTCCGTCTCCTCCTCCGCAAGGAAGTAATTCACTAAAAGATCCCCCTTGCGAAAATATCGATGGTGAAAAATTAGAAAATTCATCTTTTCCCCCATTAGAAAATAATCGAACGGAACAGGATGAAAATCACAGGCAAAACGCACCAGCACTAACCCAACATCAAGAAAGCGTGCGAATGAATCGCTTTCCATGTCGAGAGTCCAGTAGCAGCTCTCCATCCCCGACTTGGCCAAGAAATTTCGCGAATTCTCAAGCAACTCGTTTACAGGCAACACCCATTTCCGCGACAACGTCCATTCCCGCGGAGGATATCATCAGAACCGTCGAAGAATTGAGAGGACGTGATGATGTCGGTGTCGAGGACTTTATCAAGTCAGTTAAACGTGCGAAATTGAGATGCTTACAACCGGATTTACTTTTGGATTTCATCATTTCCGAAAAAATTAAAGATCAAGCAAAACGCGTTATTCGTTCCAGCTCCATAGAAGATTACGATCAGTTGTTTTCCGCTTTGAGAAAAAATGTAGGTATAATCGGTTCAGTTGAGTTGAGTCGGTCAAAACTTGAATCCGTCAAGCAAACAGGCATCCAAACCGTTCAAAATTATAATATGCGGTTCCGACAACATTATAATGAACTCATTTAGGCGGTCCAAAACAAACAATCGAACTCAACATCGCGACGTTTAGCAATTCAATTAGAGGAAAAAACGGCAATAAAAAAGTACATAATGAACTTGAAGGATGAAATCGGCGCACAAGTTCGCCCTCTGCGACCGAATACTTCGAACGAAGTACAGCAGGAAGCTTTAGAATCCGAGGTTTGGTACAGGGAGAAGCATCACAGTAGATACCCAAATATCAGACCACCCAGTAACAAAACCCTGACAAAAACAGACTTCAAATGTTCTGTAAAATCTGCAAAAGATCGGAACACAACGAATCCCAGTGCTATAGCAAAGACCGACATTTTCCGATTGGACACTCAACGTCCCGTCCACCGAATCGCGTTCACAATTTACAGGTGGAGGAAGAACTCCCAGAAAACGTTCTGGACTATCAATAGGAGCAAGTGATAACAGAGACAGAGTCTCCGCAATATGAGGAAGACTATTCTCAATTAGAGCGAACCTACATAGTACAAACAGAACAGGAAGACTTTCAATGGACAGCGGATCCTCACTCAACCTAATCAAGGATGAGCTTCATCATTCAAATCATCCACGTGAAAAGTTTATGAAAGTATTCTCTATGGGAAATGACCAACACCAGACAAACGAAATAACAAAATAAAAATTTCAGGGAAAAGAGCATGTGTTTGTCATTGTACCAAACGATTTTCCACTACCAGAAGATGGAATCATCGGGGTTCCATTCATGTATAGTTACAAATTTAGCCTTTCAAACACTCATCTACAATTGGACAATTTTGAACATGAATTACACGATGGCGGGATATTCGTACCAAAAAGCTCGATTAAAATAATTACCATGCAAGTAGAAAAGAAACAGGGGCATATGCTCATTACAGATCATCCACATATTCCAGACTCAATTTACAGAATTCAGAACAATGAATCACGAATACCGATTTCTAATCAGACAGAACAAATGATAACGATTTCAACCACGAAAATTCAACCCAAATACATAACTGTTCAACCCGAACGCGAAGAGAGGGTACACTTTATTACGATGAAGGAATTATCCAAGAGATTAGAACTTCTTAGAGCAAACACAAGACTCTCGCATATCGAAGAAAAATACTGAGAAGGAATAAATAAAATTGTCCAAAGTTATCAGGATATTTTTACCGTAGAAGAAGATCCTCATCCGTGCACAAATTTAGCAAAACACGAAATTATCTTAAAAGATCAGAGACCCATTAACATTCCTTCTCCTCGTCAACCAGAGTGTCATAAAGCTGAAATCAATCGTCACGTGAAAGAGATGCTGAACAAACGAGTAATCTCTATGTCCAAATCACCTTTTAACTCACCATTGTAGGTCGTTCCGAAGAAAGCCGATGCTTCCGGAAAGAAAAAATGGCGCATTGTCATTGATTTCAGAAAGCTAAACGAAAGAACTGACCTAGACGCATACCCGCTACCAATAATTGATGATATACTTGACCACTTAGGAAAGGCGAAGTTCTTTTTAGCATTTGATTTGAGCTCCGGATTCCATCAGATACCTATGGATCCAGAATCAAAAAATATACAGGCTTCAGTACACAGCAAGGTCATTTCGAATTTGAGAGATTGCCATTCGGTCTTCAGAATTCGCCGGCAACCTTCCAGAGGATGATGGACACAGCTCTTAGATGCTTGGTAGGAAACATTTGCTTTGTTTATCTTGACGACATCGTCGTTTTTAGATCGAGCCTCAAGGAACACAATGAGAACCTCGTCATACTCTTCGAAAGGCTGCGACAAACGGGATTGAAGTTACAGCTTGATAAATGTGAGCATCTCAGACCAGAGTTGAAATATCTGGGTCACGTAATCACAGCAGAAGGGGTAAAACCAAATCCCAATAAGATTCAAGCGGTAAGGGACTTCAAAACGCCCACAAATCCAAAACAGGTGAAATCGTTTCTGGGACTCGCCGGGTATTATCGAAAATTTATAAAGAACTTTTCCACGAGGGCTAAGCCACTCATTGACCTTACAAAAGAAAATCATCCTTTTCAATGGACATCAGATTGCGAGAGAGCCTTCGAAGATCTAAAGAACTGCTTATGCTCATCGCCAGTGTTGAGATACCCTGATTACAAAAAGCAATTTGTTTTAACAACAGATGCTTCAAATGTAGGTCTCGGGGCCATCCTTTCTCAAGAAGGTCATCCCTGCTGTTACATTTCTAGGACACTACGTGAACCTGAAATGAATTACGACACAACACAAAATGTACTGCTTCCTATAGTCTGGGCAGTCAAACAATTGAGGCAATACCTGTTAGGAAGAAAGTTCATCATCCAAACAGACCATCAGGCCCTGAAATGGCTCTTCAGTTTTAAAGATCCAGCGTCTAAACCACTCAGATGGAGACTTCGGCTCGAGGGTTACCAAATTGTAGTCGAATATATAAAAGGGAAAGAGAATACAGCCGCAGATGCATTGTCGCGTATGTATCCAACACGTGAACGAGACGGTGAAGAAAGAAATGAAATAGAAGTTCCGGACATGAACACCGAACACGAACCTTTTGAAATGGACAGCGAAAATGATGAACTAGAACCCATGCAGCTTAGATTCGCTGAACCCAAGGACAAAAAAGAAGTAGTTGAAGAATATCGGGCATGGAAAAGAAAACGCCTTCCTAATAAAGTTAAGACAAAACCTGTCACTAACGGAAAAAAACTGGATAAAAGTGAGCAAACAGAATCTTTTTTCCCTTTTACGAATCCAACTCCCTGATTATCAGGAAGAAGACTGGATTAAACTAATGTATAAGAAGATCAAGGATTTCACCAATCGCAAGAACTGGAAAATCTTCAAATTTCACATGGAAGACCCTCTAATAATAAACACTGAGAAAGTGCGGTTGCATGACATGCTCAACTTTCTTCTGCATAAAAAATTGAAAGAACATGCATTTTTTGTATGTGATCGACCAAACAAGGAGTTAACGAGAGAAGACAAACAAAACCTTTTGTCTGAAGCACATAGAAACATCGGATCAGGTCACTTTGGAGAAAACAAAACCATAAGACGACTCAGGGAAATTATCTCTTGGGATAATATAAAGAATGAAGTCATCGTCTTTATCAAGAAATGTGACATCTGTCAAAGAGAGAAGTTGACACGCATTAGGCCAAAAATCGAAGCAGCGATTCCCGATGTGCCAGTGGCACCTAATGATAAAATTGCAATGGACATTTTTGGACCACTGCCTATAACACAATCTGGACACGAGTATATACTATCTATCCAAGATGTTTTAACAAAGTATGTGGTTCTAATACCGCTCAAAGAAACTAGCAGTGAGTCAATCATAACACAATTAATTGATCATTACATTTACATATTTTCTTCTCCGAAACAGATTCTGACTGATCAAGGAGCAAACTTCGTGTAAGAATTAGTCCAAAAATTCGAAAATCTATTTAGAATTAGACACATGAAAACTACAACCTTCCACCCTCAGGCGAATGGAGCATTAGAGAGAACCCATGCAATGGTGAAGGATTTGTTAAAAACCTTTATCGCCGATAATCAAACTGAATGGCTCTTGAACCTCAACCTTACTTGTTTGGCTTATAATGTAGCAGTTCATGAAAGCACTGGGTTAACACCTTTCGAGATCACCTTCGGAAGAACAGCAAATTTGCCTTCGATTCTCGCCACCACCAGTTCTTTAAGCCATCAAGAACTCTTGGATATGTGGAAGAAGCGGCATGAAGCCTATTTAGCAATGGGAAAGGAATCCATCCAGAGGACACAGGAGAGATTAAAGAAATTACAGGATTCAAATATTGTAATTTTAAATCCTATTTTCGGTGCCGGAGATCTTGTACTTGTCCATAACGAAACTAAAAGAAACAAGTTAGATTCAGAATGGTTGGGTCCAGCAACAGTAGTACGGCGTTCCAGCCAAACTAATTATGAAATTCTTTTTGAAAACAAATACCTCATAATTCATGCAAATCGTCTAAAACCATACTATCAATAAACTCATGTTTTCAGAATTCGGACTGCCTGGGTCATCCTTTCACTCATCTCCTCCATTTTCTGCCTCGTAGTGACTATCTGAAGTCCATTTTTGTGGATGGGGATCACTATACCCTTTTTCCACTCAAACGGAAAATGAAAAATTAACTCATTTCACGTGAAAAGTGGACAAAAAGTTGCAAATTTTAGAAAAACCGCAATTCCTAGCATTATTGAAAAAGAATATCGTGAAAAATAATAAAAAATATGTTAAACAATTCTTTTATTAACATAAATTATGTATTAACTCGCTCTCATTGGAAATTGGACGAAAAGTGCAATTTAAAAAAAAAACGCGACATTCTAACTCTATTCTAAGAGAAAATTGCTAAAAACAATAGTAAATTGTTTGAACAATTCATTTAAACATCTAATTGTCAGTATGAAGTAGAATTTCATGTATCAAAAGCAATCTGCATTTAAAAAACCGCAAGAAAATCATAATTAGCGCCAAAAACGAATTTTCGAGAGATCTCGGAAGCGATATATTATAATAAATGACATATTTTAAAATGATTTCTTCTAAACCAATGGTATTTCGAATAAGCTTAATTCTCTGATTATGACCTAATTGTCAGATCACATAGATACCTGAGAGACATGGACGCCAGGTAAGAATCCTACCTCCCAGACGTGGCACCACCGCTTGGGGTGAGTACGTATAGCGTCTAACGCGCTTCCTTATATATAGAGGAGGTCACTTCGTACATCCAGTATCACAAATATATATAAATTTCAATATGAGAAATTGTTACCTCTCTTTTGAGAAACCTGATCAGAAGGCCCCCCTCAACGTATATCCTTAATATAAAATCTCTAAACGATATTCTTGATTTCGATGGTCACGCTTGTATCGCTTCGCCTACTATGGATGTGACACGAGGCCTCAGTGGGTTAGAAAGTGATGGAACATGTCACGTGTCAGTGCACTTCTCAGTGCGCATCTGCATTTGAATTTTAAATACTTATGCAAACTAGAGCCAGTGAGTGCTA
This sequence comes from Andricus quercusramuli, assembly GCA_932178445.1. Taxonomy (NCBI): domain Eukaryota; kingdom Metazoa; phylum Arthropoda; class Insecta; order Hymenoptera; family Cynipidae; genus Andricus; species Andricus quercusramuli. The sequence goes on from CAKNXH010062152.1 coordinate 62,346, forward strand.
TTCAGTCATTTTTTGTCTGTCATTTTTTCGCGACCACAAGAAAATGACAGGGAAACGACAGGCAAAATGACAGGAAAACGACAGCCGAAAATGACTGGCCCTAATTGGCCATAATTTATAATAATATTGTGTAACATTATAAATTCTCGACGACTTGCAGACTTATTTGAACTTTCCTGTAAAGCTTAAAAAATCATCAGCAACAGAAAATTATTATGGGAATTTTCATGATGAAACACCTTTCTGTAGCCTGTTGCTAATTCCGAATTATCTTCAAACACATAAATTGTGGAAAGTGTTCGATTTGCCATCTTAATGCCTTCTTCTCCTTACAAAGGACTAAACTTCAGTACCACGGGCAACAATTTCAGATTATTTTCAACTTTCTTCATCCCCCAAGAAGTTCAATGCGTGCTCCTAATTCCATGATCCAACAAAGAATGGTCTCGCCAAGCGCATCTAAAAAAAAGTGAACCAATCAAAGGGTCCGTAGGTTACGCGTGGTGGAACCATTCTTTGTTGGATCATAGAATTGAAGCACGCAGCCAACGCAGTCAATTTGTTAAGGGAATGAAGAAAGTTGAAAATAGTCTGAAATTTTTGCCCGTGGTACTTAAGTTTAGCACTTTGTAAGGATAAGAAGTCTTTAAAATGGCAAATCGAACAAATTCCACAATTGATGTGTTGGAAAGATAATCCGGAATTAGCAACAGGCTACAAAGAGGTGGTTCATCATGAAAATTTCCATACTAGTTTTATTTTGCTAATGATTTTTTAAGCTTTACAGGAAAGTTCAAATGGGTTACGAATAGGTCTGCAAGTCGTCGATGATTTACAATGTTAAACGATATTATAATAAATTATGGCCAATCAGGGCCAGTCATTTTCGGCTGTCGTTTTCCTGTCATTTTTTTCCTGTCATATCTTTTCGTAAGGGTCGTGGTCGCATACAATAGGAACGAATGATGAAAGAAATAAAGTTGGTGAGTAATGAACCATAACCTCAACTGTTGTGGTAGTCTGTTTTTAAACTTTTCACGCGAACCAAAAATTTTCAAATCAATCATTTTCACGCTCTATAACTGTGATTTCTATTATAATTTAATAATAGTTATAATATTAAATTTGATTAGTGAAACTCGTGTGCGTTTCGGTTCTACTTTACCAATAGGATTAAAATCTCAATTTCCTTATAGTGACATATTCGAATAATTTTTTTTCCATTTTAAATAGAAGAATCTCAGAGTTCTGTGTATGTCTACAGATCAAACATTTTATAATTTAAAAATGTGTTCAAATTAAGCATTTTTACGCTCTTAAGGGACACTCCTGAACCAAAAAATCACCGTGATACTTTAAGGAATTGATTTTGATCATTTGAAGGGATTTCGCAGAAGTTTAAAGACTACAGGATATTTTTTCTGTAATCCAAGGAACTTTCAAGAATTTTAAACATTTGCAAGGAATTTCAAAAGATTTCGAAGGATTTAAAATATTTTGAGATATCATGAACGATTTGGAAAAATCTAAGGCATTTTCAAGAGATTCAATTAACTTCAATGGATTTCGAAAGATTTTGAAGGATTTTGAATGTTTTAGGGTATTTTTAAGAAGTTTTAAAGGATTGGGCATATTCTAGTACATTTTAAAATAATCCAAGGCATTTCAATGAGTTGTCAATAATTTCAAGGAATTTTAAAAGACTTTAAAGGGGTTAAAATATTTAAGAGAATTTTGAAGTATTTTGAAAAATTTTGTATTTATTTGAATAATTCGAAGGAATTTTTAAGGATGATAAATATTTTAGGGTATTTCCAAATAATCCAAGGAATTTTCAAGATATATAAACAATTTGAAGAAATTTCGACAAAATTAGAGGCTTTAATTTCAGTAATTTAATTGATTTGGGGTTGAAATATGGCGTCGGGCCTGTTGGTCGCGCGCGTGTTTGCTCTATCTGTTTTCGCCTGTAGTGGTTTTTCCTGACTGAAACTGTGTCTGATTTTTTAAAGGTGAAGTGCGGGGCTAGTGATCAGCCGAATTTCGTTTTACTGGCGAGGTTCTTACCTAAATTTTAATGTGTATTGTTTGATGAAAATAGTGAACTAAGTTTCTGGTTACTACCGGTTCATCAAACATTGACTCTCAGGCTTTCAAGTAGCTGACCGGTTCAGGTTCGTACCGAGAATGGGTGCTCCTGGTATGACTTCAGCTGACGTAACGCGATTCGAGGCCCTGCTAACGTCAATAAAGGAGGATACTTCGATAACCAAAAACGATGTAGCTGCCTTAAAGGGTTCGGTTGCTCAGATTGAAGGCGAATCAAACCTTCTGAGAGGAGAAACAGAATCTCTAAAATTAAGGAGCAATGATCTGGAGAAGAAAAACACGGATTTGGAAAACAACATGAAATAGCTGAAAAAAGAGGTTTTGCAGCTCCGAAAGAATGCCAGTGCCAAAAATGTGATTCTGCATAAGCTCAAGGACACTGAGTCATGCAATAAGGACCTAGTCTCGTCTGTACGTGGGGTGTTCTCGAAAGCTGATGTAGAATCTGTGGTGGTGGAATCTGCTTTTCGTTTGGGAATGAAGCCTGGTGCGAGACCGTTGTTGATTAGGTTGGGGTCTCCATCTCAAAGATTCCAGGTCTTTAAAGAATCAAAATCCTTTACGGCAATGGGATTGGCAGTCTCGAGTGACAGGTCGAAGTTTGAAAGGCTGGCGAGAAGACAGCTTATACAGAATACGAGCAGCCTAATAGGTCGAGGTTTTAATGTAATATTGAAAGGTAACCACTTGGAATTCGACGGGAAAGTGCTGTCAGCTGACAAGATTATTTCCATGTCTGCTAGCCCTCCATCCAGCTCGCTAGAGATATTTCTTGAGGGGAAGGACACAGTCAGGAGGCAGAGAGGTAGACCTGCCAAAAGAACTGGGTCAGGGTCGGCATCAGCTTCCTCGACCGAGGACTCTCGTCGTACCAGGGACGGCTCCATTAACAATTTTCTACCCGGAAACTCAATCCAGAACCACTCGACAAAAATACCCCAAAGAGGATCGACTAGCTCCCGTAAGGACAGTAAATGATTTGTCCTTCATGGTGAGAGGGAGGCTAGCCCGGATTATTTTCTGGAACTGTCATGGATTCTCGAATGTCGGAGACTTATCAATGTTCAACTTGGACTCGGATATTTTATGCGTGAGCGAAAGTTGGTTCCCATTGGCGCCTGCAACCCCCTCTTGGCTGTCCCAGCATGGTCTCTTCACTGTGGATGCGCAGCGAGTAAGTGAATTTGGTAGAGCTAGTGGGGGTTTAGCGCTATTTGTGAGTCGGAAAAGGTTTACATCTAAGTTGTTGGATACATCTCCAGAGTGGATTTTTGTAAAGTGCGCCGACCATTCTACGGTTTTTATTGTGTGTCTCATTTATTTTAAACCGAGTCTTGATAATGAATATTTGCGTGACGGTTTGGATGCGATACTTGACCGATTAGAAGAGTTACATCTTTCCACACCTATAATTCTGGGGGGGGGGGGGCTTCAATGCGCGAATCGGGAATCTGAATCAGGTATGCCCCGATGTTATACCGGTGGGGGCGAATGCGAGCTCGCGGGGGCTGGCTTCCGAACCTGTAATTTGTAAACGTGGTACTACCCTAGTTGAGTGTTTAGAATTACGTGGTTTTGCTATTCGGAAGACTTCCGGTCTGTGTAGAACTACTGTTCCCGGGAGAAGGGGGGCTACGTGAGGCTGACACTGTAAAGCGTGACATTAATGTGAATGCAAGGCTGTCATGGAGGGTAGATAGAAGGGGGGTATTCCTAGATTCACTGATTCTCCCGGATTCACAGGCGGTGCTCGACTCTTCGGTGGCTGAATTAAATGAAAATCTTATCTCGGCAATTAATGCGGCGGCCTCAACTGCTTCTATGACTCCTGCTGCTTCTTCGCGCTTTATAGGGAAAAAGCCTTGGTTTGATTGGGCATGTTTTAATGCCAAAAGAAAAGCTGAAAATAGCCTAAAAGAGCGTAAAAGGTCAGGGTTCGCGTCGAAAGATATTAAAGAATTTAATTTAGACAAAAAAGCTTATAGCTCACTGTTGATCTCTAAAAAAATTTTATACGAGAAGGCCTTCCAAGAGGCTCTTGCATCTGCCAGAGGGACTACGGAGTTTTGGACAGAAGTTAACTTCTTTAAGCCTAGACTTGCACAGGGTGCTAATATTGGCATTCAATCGTGGCGAGCTTTTGCGAATACTTTGTATCCTCCTAAAGTGAACCTTGATCTTTCTTGGCCTACAAATGCGCATCCCCTTTTGGATGCTCAAATCTCAAAAGATGAAATAAAGGCTGCTATCCGTTAATGTAAAAAGAGGGAAGCCCTTGGACATGATGGTGTCCTTGTCGAGTTCTACCGAGCTTTACCTGAATTAGGGCTAGACTATCTTGAGTGTCTGTTCAGGAGGATTTGGGAGACTGAGGAGGTTCCCCCTTCTTGGGCAACTATTCTCACGTGCATGTTATTCAAGAAGGGGGATAAAGAGGATCCGGGATCTTACAGAGATATTGCCCTCGTGAATGCTATTGCGAAAATATTTACACGGATCGTCCTGGATAGGCTTGTTGAGTGGACAAACGCTGAGAATTGTATACTCGAATTTCAGGCACGTTTCAGGGCTTCTAGAGGCTGTTTGGACCATATATTTGTTGCAAACTCTATTGTTCAAATTCATCTTTCCACTCCTGGTCGTAAGGTTTTTGCATGTTTCGTTGATTTTAAAAGGGCATTTCCTTCAGTCAATCACGACCTTCTTTGGTCTAAACTATTGAAACTGGGCATTAGCATGAAATTCATTAGGATAATGAAAAGTCTTTACGATGCTGCCAAGATGTCCATCCGCACACCTGAGGGTCTCACCGACCCAGTGGACGTGACTTGCGGGGTTCTCCAAGGGGAACTTTTAGGTCCGGTCTTTTTTATTTTGTTGATTGGAGACTTGGAAGATTTTTTTCGGAATCAAGGAGTAAGGGGGATATCTATCAGTCATTTGATGGAGGTTCTCTTGCTGGCATATGCCGATGATATCGTGATGCTTGCTGATTCCCGCATTGATCTTCAGAGTAAAATTAATGTCCTTGCTGAGTATTGTGACCTCAATCTTTTGGAGGTTAAAACTTCAAAGACCAAGACCATGATCTTTCATAGAGGAAGGCCACCTAGGATTCCGGGTTTCACTTTCAATGACACGCAGCTCGAGATGGTCAGGGAATATAACTATCTGGGGAAACCATTTTCGAGCACTGGTACCTTTGCACTGGCTTGTAACAAAAGAAAAGCTACCGCAAGGATGGCCACGTGGGCAACTCTACAAGTTCTGCGGAACTCCAAAGCAGAGTCTTGGCGCTCAAAACTTATTCTTTTTCAAAGTCTCGTAGCCAATGTTCCGATTTATGCCATAGGAATTTGGGGACCAAGATACTGTGAGGAAGTTGAGGTAATCCAATCCAAATTTTTCAAGAAAGTGCTTGGGCTTCCTCCTTACACTCCAGGTTATGCGCTGAGACTAGAGCTAGGCCGCGTCCCAATTGCCTATAACATCTAAAAAATGGCATTGAACTGGTTGGAGAGGGTTCTGGGCATGGGGGAAGGAAGACTGCCTAGAATTGGTTTGTTACGTTGTGTGGGCAAGAGGATATGTGGCCTGGCTTGGATTTGCTGTGCCTACAGGCACGCAAAGAGACAATTTTGGCAAAATTTGAGGCTTACCTCCGAGGGGTGGACTTGCACAGGTTGGCCCAGTCCACATCCCTGCAGGTACTACCTTATCTTTCTATTCACCCAATGGGTCAGGAGTACCTGGCTAACGGTACTCCGTTCAAGTTTGTCAGAGTTCTCGCGCAGGTGCGTCTCATGGGTGCGGTGAGAGGAAGATTTTCGGTAGGAGAACTCAGTTTTGGTTTCAGTAAGGGGCAACTCTGTTCAATTTGTAATCTGGGTGTGGAAGAGACACTTTTTCATTTACTAGCAGAATGCCCCATGTACAGAGATGTTCGAACATCGTTTTTTGGGCCCGCGATCGGCCTTACAGCTTCTGGTGCCTTTTGGGTAGCACTTCTAAACTCACCAGATAAAAAAAAAAACTATGTCGTGTTGCATTGTATTTACTTGGAGTCTTAAAAGTCAGAAACCTTATCATATCCGCCTAGCGGTATAAGTCTATATATATATATTTTTTTTTTGTCATAGTTAATTAACTAGACGTTCATATTTCACTTATATATTATATATATTATGTATATCTTCTATATATTAAGTCTGTATCTTATGCTGTTGTTTAATAAAAATAAAAATAAATAAAAAATTTAATTGATTTCTGAGACTTCGAAATATTCTAGAGTAATTGAGAAGGTTCTAAGGCATTTTTAAAAGCTTTAAAATGTTTTTAATGATTTTTCAAGTTTTAAAGGTCTTTCAATATTTTGGAGATTCTCTAATGTCTCCACTAAATTTTTTTTTCGAATATTTCGAAGGAATTTCAAAGGATTTGTAATATTGAAGGCTATTTTTGAATTTTGCATTCGATTTTAAAGAGATTAACAAAATTTCAAGAATTCAAGGCATGACATGAGGCATGGCAAGAAAACATGACATGACACATGACATGGCACATGACATGACACATGGCATGACACATGACATGACACATGACTTGACACATGACACATGACATGACACATGATACACGACATGATACATGACATGACACATGACATGACACAGGACATGACACAGGACATGACACATGACATGAGACATGACATGACACATGACATGACACATGACATGACACATGACATGACACATGACATGACACATGACATGACACATGACATGACACATGACATGACACATGACATGACACATGACATGACACATGACATGACACATGACATGACACATGACATAACACACGACATGACACATGATATGACACATGACCTGCCACATGGCATGACACATGACATGACACGTGACATGTCACATGACATGACTCATGACGTGACATATGACATGACGCACGAAATGACATGGTAAGACATGGCACATTACACATGACATGGCCTGCCTCTACGCAATGAGATCGGCTTCGACCTCCAAGGCTATTCCCCTCGACATAGGGCCCCACCTTGGGGATCGAACCCCGGACCTCCTGCATGGAAGTTCGACTCGCTATTTTCTGAGCCACCGAAGCTTCAACCCTTGAAGTAAATGCACATATGTAACATCCGTGCTGTGCACGCTTCCTTTACTTATTTGAAAGTTATTCCATACTCTAGCAGTTGAGTTAAAAATCTCCAGTGACTTTAGTTACTAAGAAATGATGATTTCCATACTTGTATGTTTCAAGTATGGAAACGCCCCCATAACATGGTGTATACCCAAAAACCCGTTAATCTTTCTAGATCTTAGATATGAACCTTCTGTTTCGGCAAGACTGATAGTCAAAATGTGACAATTTCAGCAAAATCTAACAAAGAATTCAGGAGAAAAAAAAATTTTCACTAAAATAATCATTTTTCTATTGAAAATTTAAAAATTATTATATATACAAATTATTAAAAATTCATGTAAAAATTAAAACTGACAATTTTTTGTTAAAAAACTGTCCTTTTTTCTTACTTTTTTCTTTCGGATTATTGCTTTGTAGGTTTCAGAATATAAAAAAAATTAGGATCAGAATTTTTCACAAAAAGCCATTTACTGTACATTTGGTGCGGTGTCCTTTTTTAAATTAATTTATTATTTCATGCTATTTTAAAAGATTACAAGGGATGTCATGAAATTTCCGAGGATTTCTGTTTTTGAAGGATTTTAAAAGTTCTCAAAGTTTTTGAAGAAATGTTAAGGATTTTGAGAAGATTCGTCTGATTCAATAGAATTTCACGAGATTTAATTTTGAATTCACTCTGAATTCGTATAAATTCTTTTGATTTCTGCAGAATTTTCTGGTGTGGTTTTTAATTTACATGAATTCTTCAAAATTCAGTTAATTCCACTTTATATAATGAATTTTTCTAGAAGTTTTCTAAACTTATTTAAAACTTACTGAATTCATTGAATTTTTCCATATTTTCCATTTCTCTCAAATTTCACTTAATTCACTCCAATTTAACTAACGTCAAGGAAATTTTGGGGTTTTTTCCAATCTTTCTGAAGACAAGCTGAATTGTTTTGAAGTCTTATGAAATTGTCCTGAATTTGTTGAAATTTATCTGGAATTTTTATCATAGAGTTCTTTAAAATGCTTTTGACTACAAAAGGACATTGGACACATTATTAAATAATCCTTTTGAGAAATTTCAATTTATTTTTATTAATTCTCATCAGTCACTGTTAGTAACTTTTTGGGTTGGGAATCGATAGCTTTCAGTCACTCTGTTTAAATATGTCACCCTCTCACTTTTTCAAAGCAAATTATGCTGTGGCAGCCTAGAAATTGAAAATTTTTAGTTAAAATTTGTTTAATCCTATCAACGGCCATACCACGCTGGAAACACCAGTTCCCGTTAGATCACTGAAGTTAAGCAGTGTTGGGCGCGGTTAGCACTTGGATGGGTGACCGTTCGAGAATAATACTACTGCGTTGCTGTTGGCGGTCGTGGGTGTGGCGAGCCCACGCTTGTAGTCATTTACTACAAGAAACTATCCACCTAGAAACACTACCCGAATCGGGTAGTGTCACGCCTACCCCTAGAGGCTCGCCGAAAGGGAAACGGCTTAATGGTATAAAAGTTTATTGTATATGTACAAAGTGAAAAGTTCAGAATTTTGGTCTTTAAATATTTATGGCCCTGGAATTTCAAAAATTCAAGTTTTGTGGACAAAAAATGACAGAAGTCAAGGAATTTCTGTAAGAACAATAATTAGGGCTGCCAAGCAGTCACTTTTAGAATGTTATTGAAATAATTTAGAATATTTCAAAGGATTCCAAGAAATTTTTTGAAATGGATTTCAGTGATTTGAAAGGATTTTAAAGATTCAAGATTTCTTTGTTTGTAATTCTAAGGAATTTTCAATAGCCTTGAAAAGTTTCAAGATATTTTAAAAAATTTCTAATTACTTTGAATGGAAGAAACAAAAATTTCCTGGGGTTTTAAAGAATTTTATAGAACTTCGGAATGTATGAAGCTATTGTATAGGACAACAAGGTTTCAATATATTTTAAAATATTCAAATGAATTTGAGGAGATTTCCGGAGATTTCAACGATTTTAATAAATTTTAAAACCTCTTGAGGTATTTCAATAAATTGATGTTAGTTCAAATTTGATTAACTTTCAGTTTATATTTTTTCGCTTAGATTGTTTTTGCATAAATGGTTGAATTTCAAACCACAAAGATGAATTTTTGAAAACAAATAGAGCAGTTGAATTTTAAACTTTGATATTTTTACAAATGGAAGATATTATTTATACTTTGAAAAGACAATTAAACAATGATAAGGAGATAGAATCTAATAAAAAAATTAAACCATCAGATGAAAAGAATTCTTCATGAAAATAGTACATAAAAAGAGACGTAAGTCGGACGATGTAAACCAAATACTTTGTGAAACGATTTTGTATTATTACTTATATAACATATGTAGACTTAAACAATCAAATTCATACTTCATAATTTCAATTATTTCATGAAAAGTATTTAACATATAATTGTTGACTATATAAAGAATCCATGTAAAATTAGACATGTTCCACAAGTACAGTCGCAGAATATATCAGGCAGAAAAATTTTTAAAGTAAAGTATGCGATACGTTGAAAAATTATTTAAAAAGAATTAAATACAGATTTCAGCAGAAGGAAAAAATCATATCTTTTGAAATTTTGTTGTTTAGTTTAGTTCTTATTAAGAAAGAGACTTTAACGTTTATACAGGTCTGGAATGTTACATAGACAGGATCAATTTTTTCTTATAATAGAAGAATTTACTCATTTACGTGAACAACAACAGATACGATAAAAATGTTCACATATAAAAAAGTTATACTAAAGTAACATTTTAGTTTTTCGTAATAACTTTCATCATTTATTATATTTTAGTGGAGAATGGATTGCTATAGAGTAAGCGCAATAACTCCTGAGCGAATAGACAACTTAAAAATTTGTAATAATATTTCTTGAAAACTGAATGATTGGTAATTACTGCCATTATTCTATGTGTCATTAATTTCCTTCAATTTTATACAACTCATATAATAATAAAAATTGATATGAATAATAGTATTCATTTGATTGAAATTTCTATACTCAAAGACATGTTATAACGAAAAATACCAATTGTAAGAAATTGAATTATAATCATATTTATAATTTGTTCCAGATGATAAGGATGATAGAATTTACCTACAAATAAGATATGCGAAATCCGTTATGTACTCCTTGAACAGAGGGAAAAAATGAAAACGAGCTTCTTATTGAAGGCGACATACATCATCCTGTGGTGCCTTCTAATTATTTTATACAGATATTTTGTTACATTAATTAAAGATAAATAATACAGAAAAAATAGGTATTTGGTTTATTCTGTTTAATAAAAAAAATGATGAGCGCGCGCCGTGGCGCGCGCAAGACTACTAGTATGCATATAAATTTCAAATATTTTCACGGAAAATAGCGGAGGCGAGAATGTAGAGTCAACTGCACGGAGGTGACAACGTACAGTCTATACATACATACACACACACACATATATATATATATATATATATATATATATATATATATATATATATA
>CAKNXH010062152.1:82944-100814 GCA_932178445.1 Andricus quercusramuli
TATATATATATAACCGAATATATATGTTTCTGTGTGTGTATGTTCTATTTCTATAATAAGTGATCATAATCCTTATTTCCTAACAGGAAGTAAGTGATTAGAAATACTGATCAATTTGTTCGATCCTAATAATTTAAGGGATAACGAACTTAAACTATTCAGTTGTCAGTTATCGATAATTGTACAACTTAAATATCCCCTTTTCTTAGGCGTGAAAATCTGACAATACAGTCGTTCGTCGCTTCTCGAATAAGCAATTAAGACGCGGTCTAAGTCTAGCACCTAGAGTTCGCCCTGCCCGTCTGGCTTTAGCTTCACGCGGCTCGTACGCGATCCGTCACTTCGCGATACCTTTAGGGGAAAGTAGTGTTACGGAGAAGAAGTCTCTTCAAGACGTTAAAATTTGTAAACTTCGCTGATCGATGGTAACCGAAATCAGCAAGGAACAGTGTTGTGAAAAGGACTACGAAACCACAGATTCTTTAACCGTGCGTTTGGATTACGACGGATCGCGATCGTGTCGCGCGAGTGTAAGTGGAAGTGTGAGTGGCGAGTTCTACGACTGGACCTACACCGAAGACGCTTTGCACTTCAAGATAAGGTCAGATATTGTTGGAATTTTTATAGGCGGAGTTTTAGTAAAACGAAACATATTATGGCGGCCAGCAATTGTCTTGTTTCCGCTCTTCACTCGTATATATATCTCTCTCTCTCCTTTTTCCAGGATTTGAATACGCAGAAAATCGTGGGACAACATCCCGGGAATTGACGTCGTCGTAATTATTTTTCGCTAATTAATAAAATCCGGGATCACTATACTTGCCCGCCATCTGTTCCTCGCTACCGAAGGGATGTTGCGGTAGTTTTAAGGAATACCTCGTAGAACTTTTTATAATTTTGGGATGAATTGAATAAACTCTTCTTACATGTTTAGTGAAAAAGGAAACTCCGAATTTATTTAAAGACCCTGAAAAATTTCAGAGCTACAGGGACAAGGGCTCCCAGTCCGGGAGTTGGGTCAGAAAAACGATTTCCTACAATAAAAGAATGAAACCAATGGTTCCAAATTGGCAGTTTGTACCTCCGGCGACGAGTAATCAATCTCACCTCTCGTTCGTAACAATTTATCATGGCTGATGAAACTAAAGACAATGACAGAATTAATTCTGGCCATCCTTCCGAAAAATGTGGAAACACAAAACCCGTCCAAAACCGGATCCTACAGGCTATTCCGAGTGACATGTCTATTACATGCTCAATTTGAATTTTATTCTAAATATATATTGTGCTTCACTTGCCGAAATATATTGTATTTTTATTTGCCAAATTCATTTACCAATCCAAGGAACTGTAGAAGTAACTTTCCAGGTTACTTTAATTAACTTGAAGTTACTTGTTAGTAAGTTGAAATAATTGCAGTTACAAGTAACGTACCTGTAAAAAGTTACCTTTTCTCGCTAAGTAACGTAACTGTAACTAGTAACACAAGAACAAATAACTAACCCAACTCTGATTATGACCCAATCATTTTTTAAAAGTAGTATGAAATTTCTTACACGTTTCAGTTGAACACATGAGAATAACAACTGGATGAGGCCTATTTGAAGATGGCACCTCGAATACGTAATTTGAATATAACAAAGTGCCAATCTCATTTGGTCTATGAGGAACTGACAATTGGATGTATGAAAATATAAATCATCACTAGAATAATTCAAAACTGATCTTATACAAATAAATCGTTTGCAAAACAGAAATTGATCATTGTTCTGCATTATTTCTCCTTAGTAATTCATTTTTAATTAAATTTAATATTTTTGCTGAATCACACGATCGCGATTTATCTCCACGTTTTCATCAAGCTTACTCCGATTAACGGCTGTTTCGAACCTGCTACAGAAAATATGTTACGCTTGATTAAAATTTCCGGTTTCCCGATTCACTAGGTTATGTAACCAATCGATGTCAATCGCCAAGCTCCTCTTAACAATGCTGATTCAAGAATTTTATATTGCTTATTCAAACGCTTCCTTTCGGTTTTCTTTTCTTACATGGTTCACTCAAAGCAAATAATATTAAATTATTGAACAAAATGATAAACCCAACAAGATATTGATGGTAAAATTTTATAAAGTTCACTATATGTGAAAGAGCAACCGATACATTTCATAAATCGATAACATCATGCTTTAAATTCTAAAGTGTGATGCTATGGTTGCAAGTGTAACAAAGCTCAACTGCATTGTACACTGACATATTTCATATTACGAGAAATTTCAAATTCAAAAAAGGGAACATTAATTTAAATGTAGAATACATTTGCTTTCCAGAAGTTAAGTCTAAAAATAGTGCACCTTTTTATAACCTCTGACAAGACTCCTCCGTTTTCTCGAGATTTTCTTTATCAAATTCCTAAATATACTGCATACATCATTCGAAACTAACCCTATTCTCTATTCTAATTGGAGCACACTCATTACTTATGACTAGAGAGAAACGCAATTTATTAAGATAGTCGCAGCACCGAGAATCGAACACACGCACCCCATGCTTATAAGCCGCACGCCGAAGCCCCATACCTATAACGTAACGCTGAGTACGATTTCATAAATACTGAGGGCATTCATCCGACACTTTCAAATATCGAAACAAAGATTCTTGAAACTCGATGAGCTCGATATGATTTTTAAACCTATTTCAATTATTTAAAATCAAATCAATATTTGACAAAAATTCTTTTTCAAATTTTCAAGTCATCTCGGTAATTTTTTGAAAAGTTTTCCCGTTTTAAGTATAAGTATAAAAAATCGCATAATAACATTAATGTACATTCCAAAAAGAATTGAATGATAGCTAACATTTGTAGATACACCTAATTCTTTTTCAGAATGAGAATTAAATAGAGGATAATTAAATGCTGGTTAATCTTGCGATAACAATAATTCACATACAAAATGTTTATTAAATCAATGATTGCAAAAAGTAATAACTGATCAAAAATATACATTACACAATGTTAAAAAAAATTCTATGCATAGTAAATTACAATTTTTTTTAAACTTATATTTTGCATCGTTTCAAGTTAAATAGTATAATGTACTCAATTTAGTTTAATCATTTTTATTTCAAATTGTAACCTATATTTTTGCTCCGATTATATAATTACTTAAAGATTTAAAAACATACTCATTCAACCCATTTGTATACATTCATGAATCATGAAAAACATTTTACAGATTTAAAAGATTTAATACTTTTTTTCAATTGTACTATGACTTCCAGACAGTTATGTCATTTTTTAATGTATATAAATCCATGTATCAGACAACAAGGTTTTTCTTCATATTGAAAAATTTCACTCTCAAAGAAAATCCATATTTCAATGTGATGATACAATATACAAGTGACTCTATATTTACTTATCTTCGTTTCCATCACAGATGCTGTAGGTATAAAAGTATATGCTTCTGATCGTATTCGAAAGCACTATTCATTGCATCTACAGTACATACCGTAAAATCAAAAGCATCCTTGTTTGGCGGAATTAAGTTTCTCTTCAAATTGAAAAAAATACGTTTTCGATTCAAAATTATGTTTATCACTTTAAATGAAAGTTTTTATTGAAATGAATCTGCATTTATTTCTCTTCACTTCATATGCCTTAGCTGCATATAGTCCTAAACCTGTTTTTCTACATTTCTGTGGAAGTTTTTGTGCATTTTCTTGTCGAGTAGCAGTTGGTGAAATTTTCGAACTTATGCTTTCTTTACTTGGGATTTTAGAAGTGAAGCATCTAGATATAGTAATTCACTTTCCTCACTTCTGATGTTAAAGTTCAGGCCAAGGGTCTCGGTTGTTTGCTCCGCAGCTTTGGAAAGGAACGCTCCATCGCCAATCATCTCGTGGTTCCTGACACTTTTCAGGAGAGAATCTCTTCCATTCGCAACGATGTAAGCTGTACTTACAACAATTCAGTTATGAAGACACTGGAGATGCAGAAGTCCGCTTCCGCCTTGATGGCGTGAAATGTATAATCGCGGAACTGACGAATTGATATGCAAGCTTTTATGCATGTATGTATAGAAGCACGTAAGATCATTCATATATGCATGATCTCACGTGTGGTGATATCAAAGGCCTTAAGCTCGTTCTTCGTCCATTGAACCACCCCAAACAAGTAGAGTAGACCCGGGACGGCAAGCATGCTAGTCCCAGATAACTTGTTCAACGCCGACAGATTGGAAGATCAAATCTGTCAGAGAAGATGCTTGTATCTGCTTCGGAGAGGTCTCTCCAGTATTAGAATCTCTAATAAGACTTATATCTACTAGCTCAGGGTTCTTGGGAAAGCCAGTAATCTTTTCTTTCTCCAGATTAATTTAGGCACACTGATCCAAACCAAAATCTATCCCAATCTCTCATGTGTAGTTCTTGCCGATATTTATAGCAGTTTGAAGTTTGCCTGAAAGACACTAAAACGAGGATTCTGCTTTCCTCATTTTATTAGAAATTAAAATAAAACAACAAGTTTTGAATTGATTCCCTTCAGAACTTTTAATTTATATTTAGACGGCGCCAAGCAAAAGTCATTTTGCCGCCATGGAAGGAAGTTAACTTAATGAAAGCGTGAACATTGAAAATCTTACAATCAAAAGAAAAGAAATAAATTTAAATGGCCCTAGCTCATTGTTTCGGTGGAGTGGCGCGAGTATCTGAAGACCTTGATTAAGAAAGACAAATCTCAGACGTCTTTTCAATAAATAGGCATTATTTCAAACATAAAAAAACAATATAAATTCTATTTATTAAGATATTCTCAACACTCCAAGTGCGTCATGAGGAGAAAGTAGTAAGAACACAAAAAGAACAAGATGTCACTTGATGATAAAATTAGAAAATTAACCCCCTTTCATATTTTATAATAAATCAAGAACACAGATTTACTAAGATAATGAAGCAAATTCATTCACGGAATATAAGAAAACAATTGCGAGAACGACAAATTAAAAGAGCGGATTCCGCCCTGGAGCAGATATACTACCGTTTGTTTCTCTCCGCGTCTACTGACGCTATTTGGAGAGTGACAGTTAAATGTCAACACAATTTTAAACAAAACTGAAACAAAATACAATAAAAAATAACTAAGCCGCTCACCTTTCGAAGATAATCCTGAGTAGCTTCCAATAGCACAGTATTGTACTACAGGTAGTCAGAGAAATCAGGTATCCAAAAAAATCACTCTGTGGTGACAACAGGTGAAACACCAAAAGTTCCCTTCGCTTGACCGTACGCAGACCGCCCAATTTCTCCCGTCCTGCGCAGGGAGACGAGATGGGTCTTCTACGCTGGCGCAGTGTGATGGCGGATGGAGGGAGATCTCGGGAACTTAATACCCAAAAGATGGTGATAGTAGTGCTGCGATGAAACCTCGGCGATGAGATTTAAATCGCATCAGGTACAGGATTTGGAATGCGGGACTCACATCCACATTCCACCCCCGGTGTACAGCCATCAATTGTGCCTGTGCCTGTGCGACTTCAACCCGCCTTGCATCCTTGCAATTCTTACCGCTCGTCCTTGATGTTGATTGATGCTCCAGGTGAAATCACTCCTTCCTCCATCTCTTTCTCGTCCTCGAAACTCGGTGAATAACAAAAACAAAACAAAAAACACAAAATAATTAGTAAGAGTGACTCATACTCCCTCTCCTTATGAATAGCCTATGACAGTGTGTAAAAAAGAACGAAATGGTGAAATATTTCCAAGATAACAAAAATAAAATACAAAAAAACGAAATCAAATCAGCTGGCCCTCGATCGAGCCTCTTTCTTCTCGCGGAAATTTCCTTAAAGAGGGGAGGAGCTGTTTACGAATAAATAAAATCAAACAGATCAAAGTAATTTCCAGGTAAAGCTTGCAACATTACAACTCCACCACCCTTAGAAAAAACCCTGGGGGGCTTTCCCCTTGCTAACAAATGAGAAAAACTCAGTTGGTAGGCGCCATAAAACCATACCATTCTTTCAAAAATCGAAAATCAAAAACTAAAAATCACCTGCTCCAAAGCAGAACCACATACTCTCAAGTTCAACTCCTAAGGAGGCAAGCAAAAAGTAATAATCAATAAATAAATAAAATAGAATAAAATGTCAAATCAAAAGACTATCGAAATGTGTCGACAAAAGAAATAAAAATAAAACAGATAAGAAAATCAAAAGATGAACGACCTCAAAAGAATTTAAAAAGAATAATCTTAACCGCAATTCAAGGTAAGATTATTAAAAATGGGTCAGACACATGCAACAGCCACAAACTAAAAAAAAAATCAAACAAAACAAAACAAAAAAAACATTCCAGGACGAAAGAAGATGGAAGGAGGAGTGGAAGCAGTGAAAGAAGTAAACAAAAAATTTTGAGACCGCTCCTGGCGGAAAGCCATTCCTGGTACCTAGGGTCCTCTCCTAGTATCTCTTATGGCGGAAATCGCCCCGGTTGCAATAGGAGCAGCCCCGACGATGTTTGTCCTCCTGGCAGCAGGCCTCGCAGAAGAGGGTGAGGGGTTCCGGGCACCATTGCCACATATGTCCCTTTTTGCCACAATTGTGGTAAGCCACAAAGGACAGATGAAGGGTAGCGGTTCAAAAGGGGGTAAGGGACATTTTGACGAAAATGGGTTTATTGGCCCAACAATTATTTAAAAATCAAATACACATCCTGTTAAAAGGATTTGCTCGAAATCGCATTTTTTAGTATAGCAATAAAAAATTGGCGTGACAAAACGGGGGAACGCACATTCTGTGCATGACACGATTGCAGCGCGCGCAGGAGCAACGTCGTATTTTTTTTAATTTTAGTAATTTTCTGACATTTTGTAAATAATATTTCTCCTCTTAAGCGTTTTTTAATAAATGAAATAATAAAAATTCAATTTTTTAAAGTAACATATCAGTGCCATCCTAACCTAAAAATTGAAAACTTTTTGATCACATTTAATTACTTTTACGATGAAAAAAGTGAAAAACAATCTGTTACACCGCGACACCGTCATACAAAAATTTCATTTCCTCTGAACTGAATAACTTTTTTGGATCAAAAATTGTTTATTTTCATTCAAAATTCCTATATCTCGAAAGCATATTCTTAACACATGGGCTGATAAGTTCCAGGTTTGACACACACATGGCGTCACAAATACAGAGTCAATTTTTTTTTGTAAGTGACAACCTTCAAAACATACGTGTAAAAATTTCATGAGATTCGGTTTAGTCGTTGTGGAGATATTGACGGTTAGGTGACGCTACATTTGTTTTGGTTTAAACAGTGGATAAAAACGAGATTCGTGTGTCAAGCAAACACTGTTTTTTAATGGGGAAGAATACCGTTCAAGCGCAGCAATGGCTTGAAAATTGTTACTTGGAAAAGCGCCCATCGAAAACGACCATTTGCCGATGGTATGCAGATTCCAACAATTCAGGTGGAAACGCCCAGAACTATCCAAAAAATTCGGAAAATTATTTTGTCCGATCGTAAAGTGAAGTTTCAAGAGATAGCTGACATCCTAGAGATATCAAAATGCACCGTGTTCAAAATTGTGCCTGAAAATTTCCTATGAAAAATTTTTTTCCCAAGTGGGTGTCGCGTTCGCGTTGTCACCTGAATTGGACGACTGGCCGCTCCCCGTCTTCAGTGGTTGTTCGACCGCATTCAAAATCTGCATAACTTGGGCAAATGGTTGTTTTCGATGGGCACTTTTCCCGCTAACACTTTTCAAGCCATGGCTCAGCTCGAACGATATTTCCCCCCATTAAAAAACCGTGATTATTACACGAAACTCGTTTTTATCCATTGTTTAAACAAAAACAAATGTAGCGTCACTTAACCTCCAATACCTCGACAACGACTAAACCGAATCTCATGAAATTTTTACACGTATCTTTTGAAGGTTGGTACTTACCAAAAAAAAATTGATTCTGTATTTGTGACGCCATGTGTGTGTCAGACCGGGAACTTATCAGCCGATGTGTTATTTTTGTAAAAAATCAAAATTATACTTTTAATCGCTACCGCAAACCGATTTTCAAACCTGTGAAATTCTAGGGTCAGCATTCTCGGTCGACTATCTCCAAGCAGGTGAACTTTTTCACTTCAAACATTGTTTACCCATATTGACACACTCAATGTCTCGGGAGCATGTTTTTATTTTTTTAAGAAACTAAACATGGAATTGTTTATCCCAATCCACAGCCGAGCCCGCTCCAATTTTAAGTTACTTTCAGTTTCAGATTGTCAACTTCCACATCTATTTCCTATAAACTGGCTAACTTTTTCTGATCAAAGTTTTTTTGCCTCAAATCAGTAATACTTCAGCTCGGGAGTGGACTTTTGTTTTAACTTTAAATGGTGATTTCGATTTTACAGAATGTTTTTTCGCTCTCCTGAAAAGTTGTCAAAATGTCCCTTACCCCCTTTTGAACCGCTACACTTCATATGATATCCAAGGCTGCCCGCTATCTGCCTCCACTTCTTCTCCCTTGAGGGATCCTGAGTTTGAGGGGCCCAAACTGAGCAGATACAGTCACGATGGTGGACCCCCTCTCCCCCCACCCCACATACCGTGAAAAACAGTTTTAACTTTTGGGGGAACTCCTCCCATTCATGACCCGTGGCATGGCAACTAACGCATTGCCGGAACTCACGCGCCCACCTCTCCGCGTGTGCCTGCATGGCATTGACGACCGTCGGCACCAACTCTCTCAGCACGCGCCGGCTGACGGGATCTAGGGCTATGCCCTCCAAAGCTCGATCCGCCCTCCGCAGGGCTTGCCGTGCGTACTAGACATCCAGTGAATTGATGTTGGCCTTTTTGAGGCCCATGGTCCACACTCAACGTCGCTACCGGATAACCTAACAAAAGAAAAGAGAGCATGCCAGTCTCCATGCAATATTCAGACAAAATCAATTCAATCAGGTATAAGAAAGAGAATTAAAACTAGGGTAAAGGAAATAAAATCCAGAAGATATTCTAACGTGATACATATGGTTTGAGATCCTTCACGTGAAAAGCGCCGAGCGCCCTTTCGTTATCATTAGCTAATTCATAAACTAGGGGTGAGCATATCCCATGACGCGGAAAGGACCATGAAACCGCTTATTCAACTTAGCCGATATTTTCTTCTCCTTTGAGGACAATATCGCCCAACGCTTCAAAACCCGATCTCCCACATGGTATTGAAAATCACAGCGCGATTGTTTATAATAGCGAGCTTTTTTCTCATGAGCCTCTTCTAAATGAAGCGTCACAAGATCTCGTGATTCTCTTAAGCGCTCCATGCGCTCTATCCATTTTTCTCTATCGAGTTGGGAAATATTATCGGGACTTTCCTCGGAGGCTTATTTTCGGTTTCAATTCCCTCCCACAATTTAAAAAGGCCGGACTCACTTTAGTGGTAGTATTGACTGCGGTATTATAGGCGTACCTAAACTCATGGAGATGAACATCCTATTCTTGTTGATTCAAATTAACGAATGCTCGAATCATAGCCTTGATTACTCGATTCATTCGTTCAGTCGGGTTCGCTTGGGGGTGGTTTACTGGGCTAGTAGAGTAACGGATAACATAATATCTGGTTGATTCAGTCATGATTTTATTGACAAATTTCGTACCATTAACAGTGTGGATTACTTCGGGCTTACCCCAACGTGAAATAACCAGGTCTGCCAAGGCCGCTCCTACATTTTTAGCGTTGGCTGCACGTAGGGCTTTACACTCAATCCACTCAGTAAAGCAATCATGAAAGACAATGACATAACAATTCCTTGCTTTACAACGAGTGCAAGGCCCCATACAGTCCATAGAAACCAATGCCCATGGTTGCTTTACCACTCTTTTCCCCATTACCCCAGGGCGAGCTTGTTGTGAAACTCTTGTGGGTTGACAAATATCACACCCTTTTACATAACTAATTACGCGGCTAAAAATTGCGGGCCAATAATAAGAGACCACCGCCCTAGCATATGTCTTTCTTACACCTAAATTCCCTGCCTGAGGTACATCATGTATTTTAGTCAACACTTGTTGTCGCTTATCGACTGGAACAACTAGTTTCCATGCTTCGGTATCTTCTATGATTGGGTCAATCAGAGGTTTCGGCCTAAACGCATATAGTTTACCCTCTAAGACCTTCCACCCGTGATACCTTCTAGGGAAATTTTGCACATCCTCAACTCGTCGGCAATACCACGGATCAACCATCACTTCTGATCCCCAGACTTCGGCGACCTCTTCGTTTTCATACATACGTGAGAGTACGTTGGGTACATGGTGTAGAGCACCTTTACGATGGACTATTTCAAACCGGTATTCCAACAGTTCTAATGACCAACGCGTCAAACGACCGGTCGGGTTGTGCAAATTATGCAGCCATCGTAAACTGCTATGATCCGTGATAACCGTGAATTTAAAACCTTCCAAGGAATCACGAAATTTACGGATAGACCAAAAAACCGCCAGACATTCTTGATCCATAGTAGAATATCGACGTTTGGCATCCAATAATGTACGACTTGCGCAGGAAATCACTCATTCCTCCCCTTCTATTACTTGTGTCAGAACCGCACCTAAGCCGAAACTGCTTGTGTCATTTTGTAACACAAAGGGAAGTTCAAAATTCGGACATGATAAAATTGGAGCGGACGAGAGTTCCCCTTTAATGGCCACAAATGCAGCTTCTTGTTCCTCCGCCCAATTCCAAAGGTTATTTTTCCGCAAGAGTCGAGTAAGGGGTTCTGAAAGTGAATCAAAGCCTTTTATAATGCGTCTATACCAGCTAGCCATACCTAAAAATCTTCTAAGCTGCCGTAAATTGCGCGGTGCAGGGTAATTTAAGACGGGAGACACCCGTTCCGCATTTGGCTGCAAACCTTCTTCATTAACCCGATAACCCAGATACCGTACCTCTAAACGGTAAACACACTCTTCTCGGGGCTAATGGTTAGCCCGGCACCATAGATGATATTCAACACCTTCCTCAGCCATCCTGAATGTTCCTCGAAGGTTTCTGACACGATAATAATATCATCGAGTCATCGCTCGACTACTTTCCTCTAAAGGAACCTGATGATAAGCTAAACTCAAGTCAATGGTTGAAATATAATGGGCCGACCGTAATTTATCCAAGATATCTTCTAAAAAAGGAAGGGGAGTCAATACACATACGATATGCACCGTTTGGTTTCTTCAACATCACTACTGGACTAGACCACTCCGAGTTGGACGGTTCGATGAAATCTTCCGCTAATAGTTTATCCACCTCGTCATACATTGCTCTCAACACAACCAGAGAAACCGTATAGTGTCTCTGCTTGATTGGGGTATGTACTCAAACATCAATTCAATGTTCAACGAGGTGGGCTCGACCATATTTCGGAGAGCTGGGCGGAATAACCACTGCCAGGAACTTCTGAAGTAGATCATTTTCAACTTGCGACAGTTCTACTAATCCACAGCAGGTCTCCTGCTCCCTGATCTCATCTCCGTTCATGGGAGTGATATTACCGTCTCCATAATGAAAAATATATTCTTCCCCGGGAGGCCTAGCTAAATATCACGCGTTTCTAAACCCATCTTGGATGAGACCAAATTTTCACATGAAGTCCCAGCCCAAAATACAATCTGTTGATAACACGTCCGTTACGCGAAAAGGTACCTCATGCTCCATACCGTCTAATTCTACCGGCGGGAATACCCTCCCTAGAATCTGAGAAGTAGCCTCATCAGCCACCCTCATCTCATGTGCTTTAGCATCCCCCATTTTATGCATATTTTCTGCTATCAATTGCCTCGCAAGTGAATCAACCAGAAATGAACGCGAAGACCCACCATTGATAAGTGAGTCAATCATTCGCGCACCAACCCTGATTTTTGCGAATAGCCTCATGGCCTTATCTTCGGTCTCGATCTCCCCACAAGACGGTATTTCCCCTGCAACATTTTTAATTGTTCAGCTGCTCTATTGCCCACCTGCATCGCTCTCTGTCCGTCCCGCACTACCATTCAGTCCTCTGAGCTCATGCTACGACTCTTTTGTAGTATTTTCTTGTGCAGTACTATATCTTCTAATCCGAGAGGATCAGCCGTGCTACTACTAGCCACGTCACCCCCTCCCCCTGAAATACGACTAAGGGGTCATAATTTCTGCACCTAGGACGGATTCTAACTGGATCCTCTGCTCGGATGATCTCTACCGGTTCTTCATCTTCAGAACTACTCCCCCATATTCTATCTAAATGGGAGGTTTCCGTTCTTTGGATATATTGCCCCTTTCGGACAATCACATTATTAACCGTTTTGGAAATTGACGGAGCCAAAATAGTAATGGTCGACTCATGGAAAGTGACCACATTTATTCTCTGATAATTGGGCTCCGATATTTGTTACGGGAGGAATAAGGGGCCCTAGTTTTTCCTACCCTGTTCGTTCCCCTTTGCTTGGCATGTAGGGCAATCGCTTTTAAATATCCCTTCTGCCCCGCACCCATAACAATATTTTCGCTTTTCCTCAGGACATTTAAAATAGGGATGGCCTAACTTTTTACAATTTCTACACTTATAGTTTCTATACCTATCTTCCTGTGTGATGCCGCTCGAGTTATTTCCGGCAGATTATTTACCTGCGGGTTCCGAAATCTCTTTTTTAGAATTCAAATTTGAATTCCCTTGACGTGATAGTTTCATTTCTTTAAGTTGTTTTGATAAATCAGCAACCATCTCAGTTAAGTTTTTCAAATCCGCGTTTTCTTTGCTTACCCTCTTAATTTTGAAATGGGCCTCTAAAGATTTTATTTGATTCCGCAAATTTTCCATACCGGAATCCTTCTCGGTTTCATTAGTAGCTATCGCGGCTACCGGTAACTCCCCTTTCTTTTGGGCGTTGGCTTCATTCAGTTTTTGCTCGGTTTATACACGTACTCTGGAAGGAAAGAGTCTTCGGGGGGTGAGGGTAAAATGTCCTCATCCCCCCTAGTGGCTGACCGCTCATCATAATCTTACGCAAGGGCCGCTAACTCATTATAAGACCTAAAATCTCTGCGCCTAATCGCACATCTGATTTAGCGGCGCATATTGCAATAGGCCCTATCTAGTTGTTCTTCCAGTGGGATTGGGCGTGGGTAAAATCTGTACAGACCCATCATATATGTCAAACAATGCACACTAGATTCTTCCGGGCCTTGCCTACGAGCGATTATTTGCTCCTCTAGTCACTTTTGATAATTAATATCCCTAAACCTATTGCAAAAATCATATTCAAACTCCTGCCAAGTCCTCCACAGGTACCGAGTATGCCTGAACCATACTAATGCTATACCATCTATCAGCAAAAGCATTGCTATAAGAACCTCCTCCTCACTTAATAATTCTACTGCCCACCCATCCTCTACTCTATCTAAGAAAGTTATTACACTAGTATCACCTCGCGCTGTGAACTTAATATTCCATTGCTTTGCGATTTGCGATAGACTTTTATTACCTCTTCTATAGGGAGTATTGACTAGTCGGAAAGCAGAAGGCTGTCCGGTGTATGGGCCACTCATCCGGCCTAGATAAGAAGGATGGTAATGAGGTTGACCGTAGAAACTACCTTGTGGGACTTCTCTCGGAATGTCACCCCGATAGGCATCATACCTGATGGGTTCATTTGGTTGAAAACCAAAATCTCTTCTATTTTCGCGAAATTCAGAATGGAGATTATTTAACCTCTCGTAGGTTCCATTCCGTATACCATAACCACTCCTGTGATCCGTTTGTCCCGAGGTTAAATTATTTGCAGAAAATGTATTTGATGCCCCTAATATGTCCTGATTAATTGGTTTCGGTGTCGCCTCATTCGCTATATAATTTGGAAAATATGTCGCACGTGTTCTATTATTTATATCGGATTGCGGCAAAAATTGAGCTTTTTTAAGACTTGGTATTGGAGGGGGGTTTTAGAAATGTGTGCCACCCTCTGAATATAACCTATCCTGGCCCTCAATATCTATAGGCCTGCCCGTATCTACATAAGCCGTTAAGGAGAGGGGAAGTTTTGTTTCTGGTATACCCCTCCCGATACCAGCCATCCCCAACTTTCGTGGTTGCATTTCAGGGATAAGGTTCCTATCAGTAACAACCCTTGAAAATTTAGAGACTGGTACACTTTTGGGAATTTTTGTCGGAACGTCGACTATACTTTCCATTTCCGGTGATTGCGGTTTATTTAATATATGTGAAGTGGAAAGAAGAGGTACCCCCTTTCTAATTGAAAAAAATTCACCCCCCTGTCCTAAGGGTAACATTGTTGGCCACGCAAAATTTTCCGTATTTTGACTGATAATTGAGGCCTGTGCAATAGTAGGTCTATTCTCTGATATTCCAATCACTCCTGTCATTGGCGAATAGAAAGGAAATTAAAAACACATCATATCTTCCGTCGAAAACGCAAGTAGGCTAGATCTACCGTTTGAAAACGTTTTCGCTCGAAACCTGTCACTTTTCGTGTATACAGGCCGACCACGCGTTTTGTTGCATCAGTGAATCGTGCCGTGGCCCGTTCGAAATGAGCTTCCGCTAGCCGAATCCTGCCGAGCAGTACCGCGTCTTTCCGAGCGCTCTCTTTGCGTTCCGAGCCTTCGTACCCGATATCGATCCGCACGATTTTACCCGCGTTTAAAAAATAACGACCGAATATTAATTATAACGTAATTTTGAAGTAGTTTTTGACACTTTCCTCGCGATCACAATCTAAAATTTTTCAATATGATGATAGACACATTAAAAAAAAAAAAACAATAATAAATGCGACAGGTGAAATAAATATCACATGATAATATCAACTGATAAAAAAATGCATGGTATAAAAAATCAACAAAATAAAATCACAGGTATAAAATCACAAAATAAGAATCGCAAATATAAAATCAAATGCAATAAAAATCACAATTTGAAAACCAATAAATAAGACAAAACATGCACATGTAGAATAAATAACATTTCGAAATCCAAACCGCAACAAAAATGAGACTCTCTCAGATTTTGTTCCGGTTCCTTTTTCTGCCATAGTTTTTTCAACTAAAATTTTCGCCCAAAACGTCAGGGCCCCAGTTAAAAACAAGGATTCTCCTTTCCTCATTGTATTAGAAATTAAAGTAAAACAACAACTTTCGAATTGCTTCCCTTCAGAACTTTTAATTTAATTCTAGATGGCGCCAAGCAAGTCATTTTGCCGCCCTGAAAGCAAGTTCACTTAATGAAAGCGTGAACATTGAAAATTTTACAATTAAAAGAAAAGAAATAAATTTAAATGGCCCTAGCTCATTATTTCGGTGGAGTGGCACGAGTATCTGGAAACCTTAATTAATAAAGACAAATCTGAGAGGTCTTTTCAATAAATAGGCATTATTTCAAATATAAAAAAAACAATATAAATTCTATTTAATAAGATATTCTCATCAATCCAAGTGCGTCATAAGGAGAAAGTAGTAAGAACACAAAAAAAAACAAGATGTCACCTGACGATAAATTTATAAAATTAACCCCCTCTCATATTTTATAATAAATCAAGCACACAGATTTACTAAGACAATTAAGCAAATTCATTCACTGAATTTAAGAAAACAATTGCGAGAATGACAACTTAAAAGAGCGGATTCCGCCCTGGAGCAGATACAACCGTTCGTTTCTCTCCGCGTCTACTGACGCCATTTGGAGAGTGACAGTTAAATTTCAACACATTTTTAAACAAAACTGAAACAAAATACAAAAAAAAAAAAAAAAACTTAGCCGCACACCTTTCGAAGACAATCCTGAGCAGCTTCCAATATCACAGTATTGTATTATAGGTAGTCAGAGACTACCTCACGAGGCTCGAACGAAACAGACAGCGAGTTCCCTTCGCTTGACGGTACGCAGATCGCCCAATTTCTCCCCTCCTACGCAGGGAGACGAGATGTGTCTTCCACGCTGGCGTAGTGTCTTGGCGGACGGAGGGATATCTCGTGACCTTTATACCCAAAAGATGGTGATAGTGGTGCTGTGACGAATCCTCGGCGGTGAGATTTGAATCGCACCAGGTACAGGATTTTGAACGCGGGACTCACATCCACATTCCCCCCCGGTGTACAATCATCGGCTGTGCCTGTGCGACTTCAACCCGCCTTGCATCCTTGCAGTTCGTACCGCTGGTCCTTGATGTTAATTGATGCTCCAGGTGAAATCACTCCTTCCTCCATCCCTCTCTGGTTCTCAAAACTGGGAGAATAACAAAAACAAAAACCCAAAAGAATTAGTAAGAGTGAGTCTTGCTCCCTCTCCTTATGAATAGCCAATGAGTGTGTAAAAAAGAACGAAATGGTAAAACATTTCCAAGTTAAGAAAAATAAAATACAAAAAAAAAACGAAATCAAATCAGTTGGTCCTCGATCAAGCCTCGTTCTTCTCTTGGAAATTTCCGCCAAGAGGGGAGGAGCTGTTTAGAAATAAATAAAATTAAACAGAACAAAGTAATTTGCAGGTAAAACCTGCAACATTACAACACTTCTCTGGAAGGTAACGTTGTTCATTGTGGCGTATCGAAAAAAATAAAGTTGTTTGTTCGAAGCTCTGATAGCAATGAAAACTTTCTTTTGGAAGTCGAAAACACTCTCCTAAAGTTTCATAACAAAAAATTCCTTCTGTCTCTGAATCGTAAATATATGTTAACTTAAAATCACAAAAAACGAAGCACTTCTTAAAATATGAACGAGCATTTTTTTTTTAGATTTAAATTATAAATAAAAATAGTTTAAAGCAAGTTGATTGATACCTGTATAGCGATGATTCCATTAAAATATTTTTAACGCTTCCTAATTGAGTGTGAAGTTTCAAAAAATCGAAACGAGTCGACTTTTTCGCTATTTTCCTAGACTCATGGTAAATTTCTTGACTATTTAACCATATAATACGTGACATAAGTTAATAAAAATGTATTTGCAATATGTTGCAACAACAATATATAAGGAATGTTGACACTAAAATAATTTTCATTGACTTTGAATTACAAGACAATATATAAACGTGCTATATTGCTCTTTATTTGACAATATCGACAAAAATCGACTTTTTTGCTATTTATTTAGATTTACAGCAATTTTTTCGACTATTTGACTATGAAATGTCTGACATACGTGAAGAATAATGCATTTTTAATATGCTACACCAATAATATATGTAGAATGTCGGTATTGAAATCATTTTCATTGATTTTGGATTACAAGAAAATATCTAAAAGTGATACAGCTAACTGTATCACTGTACCTAAGTACAGTTAGGAGGTAATTTGAATAATTCTTATCCGACCAGAATAACGTAGAGAATTCAAAAACGAACCAAAGTGCAATTTGATATTATGATGGTCACATGGTTGATAAGTCATATAACTTTAAGAAAATAGCGAAAAAGTGGAATTCTGTGTTTTTTTTAAATCCTCTACGTTTCCGTGTGGAAAACTTTCGTGGCAGTCTTGAATCATGCTAAAGCCAGTCCAGTTTTTCTCAAGCTTTTCTAACGACGCAATACTAGACTGACGCTTCACTGGCGCTGTCTAGGTTTGCTACGTGTTTGATTCAAACCTTTCGGCTGTCTAGTCGCAGTCTTGGCGCTATCTTGAGGTCCTGATCAAAAGTTCTTATGGCCACAACGACCGAAAATGAATTGCTGAGGAGCTAGAGATCGTCCGAAGTCAAAAATAGTCCGAAATTGAATACATTATTTGTGAATATATAAAACGGTATCAAAGTTAAATAATAACATGTATATACGTACATGAGTTATATGGGTTATATATATATATATATATATAT
>CAKNXH010062153.1:0-29977 GCA_932178445.1 Andricus quercusramuli
GAGTATTTTTGAAGGTTTCATAACAATATAAAAATTGTGCCAAGATTATTGGGAAATTTTTTAATAATTTTTCATTTTGAAAAATTATGCTTCCATAAATATTTACGGAGATTTCTGAAACATTAAAAAATAATGTAGATTTCACAAAAAAATAGGAGTCAGTTCAAAAATATCATGAATTGTAGGAGTTTTAGACGAAATAAATTAAAAATTTTTTTTCTGAAAATCTTCCTAATCGGGTAAATATTCGCAATTGGATTTCGATTTTCTGAGGACTTGCTCTGTAAATGCATCTTGAAGACGTTGAGACGACCCTGCTTCGTTCAACCACATCTGTTTTGGACATTTGGCCTGCTCCTGGAATTACTATTGTCATAGAAAGGGTACTTTTTTTGCTGCGACTTCTCCCGCTGTGCTGGCCACGCGCCCACACTGATTAAAGTCAGAAATATTCAAAATGGTCACTCTTGCGTGAGAATTGTTTTATCATAAATTTAATTATTGTTGTGCAGCTGCATGAAAAAACTGCACATTTTGAGCCATTGAAGGGCTTCCTATCTTCATTCGTTTTCAAGATAAAATGTTTGTAAACAAATCACCGTTTGAAGAAAACTATTGCATATTTCAGCATTTCGAAAAATGCATTGCATTCAGGAATTGTCAAAGAATATCTGTGAATTCTCTCAGATTCTTCCTAACGTCGCCCTCCTTCTGGGAACAGGTCAAAGTGGACCCTTGAAAAAGGAGGCCGAAAAACCCTGTTTTTTGAGATGTTTTGCATTCTAACTATTGAAACAAATTTTTTAGGAAAAAAGTGAACATATCGGTGCGTTCGGAAGACTTTAAGCTTTCAGACGCTTTTTATTAGAAATTTCAGAGATTTTTTTTGTGCGAGTTTGAATAAAAAAAAGTGAGGGGTCTCGACTTTTGGACCCGACTTTAGTTACAGAAATAATGTTGGTCAAACTCCTACCTTTTTCCAACGTCTCGTGAGGGGCGAGAATGCACCCCAGTGACTGGTCACGAAAGTTACCGTTTTATTACAATGAATTTATAAAATTTCCTTAATTTATCATTTATGTCCATTCATTACCATAATTTTGAAAATGTATGAAAAGTTTGATGAATTACCATAATTTATCAAATTCATGGAAATTCATCATTGTTGTGGACCGAATCCATTTCAAATCAGGCAGGTTCTACACTTGAAGTTACAGAATCTCGCTAGGACAAAATATGTTGTTTTTTAGAGGAAATTAGGCCATACGTATTTTTGCGTTTTGCGAAAAAAAATTTTTTTAGAGAGTTATGCGTATTTGAATTTTTGGCTTTTTTCTTGAAAACAACAACAGACACAAAAAAATGGTAAAAAAATATGTTGCACATTCAAAAAAGTTTTACAATGAGTTCTCTTACGCTTTTATGATATCTTGTACCATTTCCGAGAAAAATGAGAAAATTCATTTGTCATAAACAAAAAATTGTCTTCATTCCTGGCTTATGGAAATACCCACCATTTTTGTTAAATATTAAAAACATATATGCGTTGATATGAGGAAAACTCCATGTTATGAGAAAATTCAATTTTCATAAACAAAAAATTGTCTTCATTCCTGGCTTATGGAAATACCCACCATTTTTGTTATATTAAAAAAATATATGCGTTCATATGAGGAAAACTCCATGTTAATTTTAAGTGGGCTGAACAATTTTTATCATCAGAAAATTATTTTTCATAAATTCGAATTTTGAAATTTTTCGCTGAAACAATTTAAGTTATAAAATGCCTATACAAGAAATTTTTTGACTGAAAAGTTTTTATCTTCAATATATTTAAATATATTTCACATTTATCCTGGTATTTTTGAACAATGTATAAAAACTTTATATGAATCTCAGTTTGAAAAATAAATACACTCGAACTCCAAAGATACGAGCTCCAGAGATACGAGCAATCCACAGATACGAGCATCTCGACTCCAAAGAAGCGAGCGGAATTTTTTCCCCTTTACCCCCACCATTTCCGAGAGTGAGGCGCGCGCGAGAGCCCGCTGATTTGAATTCGACGTTTGTTCACCGGAAATTGCATACGCGCGCGTGCGCGTAGTGGGCCTACGGGCGTTACCACGCATTACCCCCAAAATCTAAACGTTGCAGGAGTGGGAGCCCCTTTGACGCTCGTATCTTTGGAGTTCCCGATTCCCGAACTTCTCGTATCTTTGGAGTTCAAGTGTAAATAATACCTGGATTAATATTTAATAAAAATGGTGCGTATTTCCATAAGCCAGGAATGAAGATAATTTTTTGTTTATGAAAATTGAATTTTCTCATAACATGGAGTTTTCCTCATATGAATGCATATATTTTTTTAATATCTAACAAAAATGGTGAGTATTTCCATAAGCCAGGAATGAAGACAATTTTTTGTTTATGAAAATTGAATTTTCTCATAACATGGAGTTTTCCTCATATGAACGCATATATTTTTTTAATACTTAACAAAAATGGTCGGTATTTCCATAAGCTAGGAATGAAGACAATTTTTTGTTTATGAGAATTGAATTTTCTCATAACATGGAGTTTTCCTCATATGAACGCATATATTTTTTGAATATTTAACAAAAATGGTGGGTATTTCCATAAGCCAGGAATGAAGACAATTTTTGGTTTATGAAAATTGAATTTTCTCATAACATGGAGTTTTCCTCATATGAACGCATATATTTTTCTAATATTTAACAAAAATGGTGGATATTTCCATAAGCCAGGAATGAAGACAATTTTTTGTTTATGAAAATTGAATTTTCTCATTTTTCTCGGAAATGGTACAAGATATCATAAATGCGTAAAAAAACTCATTGTAAAACTTTTTTAAATGTGCAAAATATTTTTTCACCATTTTTTTGTGTCTGTTGTTGTTTTCAAGAAAAATGCGAAAATTCGATTTTATGAAAAAAAATTCTCCTGCCCACAAAAGTTATTTAGCCCGCATTAAACTCACAAGGTGATACAAGGTGATAGTACAAATTCAAAAAAAAATTGGGAAAAAATATAAGTGTGGGTTTTTAAACTCTACCAGAATCTAGAAAAAATCGTAAATATCTCAATTCGGTCAAAAGTTATACGAGTTTAAAGAACAAAATTGTTTTTTTTTTTAAAAACAAAGCCAAAAATTCAAATACGCATAACTCTCTGAACAATTTTTTTTTCACAAATCACAAAAATACGTTTGGCCTAATTTCCTCTGAAAAAAACATATTTTGTCCTAGCGAGATTCTGTAACTTTAAGTGTAGAACCTGCCTGATTTGAAATAGATATGGTCTGTGGAAATTTATTAAATTTTTGAAAAATTATGAAATTTGTCAAAATTGATGAAATGTGTTGAAATTTATAAAATATTTGTTGAAATTTATGAAGTTTGTGGAAATTTATGAAAGTTGTTGAAATTTTTGAAATTCTTGATGATTTACGGAGAATGATGATTTTACTAAAAATATGCCGAACGATAAAATTAAAATCCGGGAAAATCTGCCGGCAGAGTAAATGAAGATCCGGCAAGAAATACAAATATATACAGATGACAAATAACCTGCACCTGTCATCAAGATCTGCCTTGAATTTTCTATTGTCCGAAATATTTTTGCAAACATCAATTTTGTAACTTGTTGCAATTAATCTAGAATTGTTTGGAAGTAATAACAAACATTTGGAATTAATATTAAATTCTGTAGAATTCAATTTAGTACACGATAAAATATACTGGAAAAGAAAATTGAAATCCGGCAAAATATGTCGGAAGAGAAAATTGAAATCCGGCATATTTTGCCGGAATAGAATACTTGATCTTATATTTTCATAAAATCGTGAAAAATTATGTTTTTCTGGTTATAAGTGATAGAATTTCTTATTCTTCTTCAGGAAATATAATGAGCCTAATTCTAAATGTAGATGCGTAATATAAATGCCACACAATGTGTTCTTTCAGAGAACTCATATCGGTCCGCACCGGCATTTAATAAACAAAGCTTGACTAAGCAGGCATAGGAGAAAATGCGTTTCAGGAAAGGGGCCGTACGAAAATTACGTAACGGATAATCGCCCCTCTTCGGCCCCCCCCCCCCATGTAACGAACCGTAACAAAATATTTCTACCCCACTATTGCTGTACGTAATTTATGGTTTCCAGAAATAACAAGATATGGTACTTGAAACTAGTGGAAACTAGTTGTATTTAAGATAATGCGTGCTGTGCAGGGAGAAAACTTCATTTTCAAAATTATATGATTTTTCCTCGACCAATTTTTTTCTTTGACCATTAATATTCAAATCCCATTAAAATACATATACAAATCAAAAATTTTGAAATTGATTTCTTTTAAATAAAAGAAGTGACTTTTCTACGGTAAGAGAAAACTTCTTAAGAAAATAATTAAATTTTCTACAAAATAATTGAATTCTCTACAAGACAATTGAATTTTCCAAGAAATAGTTGAATTTTCAACCTTATAAGATAAATTCGTAGCAAAAAAGTTTAATAGTTGATAGTTCAACCTAGAAGGATGAAATGTAATTGAAAAAAAATTAATTTCAAAATCAAAAAGACAAATTTTCAACAAATGAAAAGATTTCTCAGTGATAAAAGAAAAAAAAAGTTTTCCTTAATTGTTGATACTGAAAGCCAAAAGATGAATTTTCGGTAGAAACATTGAATTCTCTGTATAAACATTGAATTTTCGACCTGAAAAATAGGAATTTTTAGCAAAAAAAATTAATTTTTCAACAAAATAATTAAATTTTCAAACAAAGAGGTAAAGCTTCATTAGAAAAAAATTCAACCGAATAGTTCAACGTTTACCCACGCAGTTAAATTTTCAATTAGAAAAAATCAGTTCTCAACTAAATAGTCAAACTTGAACAAAAGAGATGAATTTTCAAATAAAAATATGAATCTTTAACGAAAAAATTATTTTTTAACAAAGTGTTTGAAAAGAAATTTAAAAAAAACATTTCCAATAAGAAGTAAATTTTCTACGAAGGTATTTGAATTTTCAACCCAAAAAGACGAATTTTCGATAATAACAGTTGAATTTTCATACAAAAAGTATGCCTTTTTAAAAAAATTATTATATTTTTAATCAAACAGTTGCATTTTCATCGAAGAAATATCAATTTTCGACTAAAACAGATGACTTTTCAAATCAGAAAGACAAATGTCAAAAAATATAGTTGAATTTTCATCGAAAAAATATTTAAATTGATTTTTCTACACAAAATGTGAATTTTTCTCAAAAGGTGAATTTTTTACGAAATAGTTGATTTTTCAACCAAACAGTTGCATTCTTATTAAAAAAAATGAATTTTCTGCTCAGATAGATGAATGTTTAAATAAATAAGATACATTTTCCAAAAAAATAGTTGGATTTTTATCCAAAAAACATTTTAATTTATTTTTCAACACCAAAATATAAATTTCTGTCAAAAGGTAAATTTTCTACGTAATAGTGGAATTTTCAAGCAAAAAAATTGATTTTTTAACAAAAAGGTTGCATTTTAAAACAAATAATAAAGTTTACTACTAAAAATATAATTTTCAGGAAGAAGCAACTGCAAAAAAAGAAATATAAATACAAAGCAAATAAATTACTAAGAGGAATGTTATATCAGGATTACCGCAAAACTTAATTTAAAAAATTATCTAATTTTTCCCTAACCAATCTTTCATTTTCCCTGACCATTAATATTCAAAACCCAGAGTATTACATTTGTAACATTTTGAGCCTAGAATCTTTTATAAGCTGAATAAAATAATTTCAAATAAAAGTTTAAAATTTTCAAATCTATTCGGTTTGACAGTTATTTGAAATTATATAAATCATGGACTTTTGCAAGATTTTTTTTCCAAATCCCTGACTTTTTCCTGACTTTAAAAAAATTGTTGTTGGCTATGTTTCTTTTTTCACTCACGAGTTTTCTTTGGTGCGCAAAGTTGAATTCATATTAAATTTATGTACAATTTCTGCGAGATACTTATTCCATTTGTGAATTTCCGAAAGTTACGTACATGAATGAACACCCCGTCCCCCTCTACTGTAACAAATCGTAACAAAATCTCTTGACCTCTCCCTCCCCCTTAAGCTGTTACGTAATTTAATTAAGGTCCTAAATAAAATAGTTTGAAGAATGAATCAATGAATTTTTTAAGTGTTGAAAATTATATCATTTTTGAACAATTTTGACTGAAAAACAGTACAATTTAGTGACTATAAGTTGTTTCTTGAAAATCTTAAATGAAAAATGTCATTTACAGATGAAAAATTAAAACAAAAAATGAAAAAATGAAAACTCTAAAATTATGAATAAATTAATTAAAATGTTTTTGAAAATTGAAAAAAGATTTTGAAGTTTCAATCGGATGCGTACATTTCATTAATTACTCAAGGCTTCCAAATTGAAATAGTTCTATTTTTAACGTACAAATCTATAAATTATGTAATTATTAACAGATTCGGAGTCGTCTTATAAAATCAATTTTATTATTATTCTATTGTTAAGAGTCGTAATACAGTTTAATTTTGAAAATAAATACCTAATTTATATTTGCAGTTTATCAACTTAACATTTTTCTTCTTTTTTTTTTTTTGTTGAAGTTACCCGTACCACCGAGCCTTTGAAATTTTTCAGAAAAATCCTGGTGCACTTTGAAATTAGGGTGATTGTATTGGATTTTAAAAATATTTAGGGGTGACTGGGGTGAGTTCTATATATGCTGAAGTTTTGAAACATTTGTTTGCCCCTCTGGCATCAACTGAAAACATTTTCAGAAAAATCCTGGTGTACTTTGAAATTATGGTGATTTTATTGAACTTTTAAAATATTCGGGGGTGGCTGGGGTGAGTTCTACGTGTGTTGAAGGGTTGAGACTTTATGTGTGCCCCTTTGGCATCAATTGAAATTATTATCAGCAAAAACTGGGCGGATTTTTGAATTAGGTTGGTTTTGTTGAATTTTAAAAATATTTAGGGGTAGCTTGGGTGAGTTATATATTTGATGAGGGGTTGAAAGTGCTTTAAGAAGTTTTTAGGGTTGTACGCGACTATTTTCTGTCATAAAATAGCAGCTCTCATGCATTTTGTAACGGGTCAGAAGAATCACTTTAAATACTTTTTATTGTGCCTGAACTATATCGCAGGACTTCTTTATTGTAAGAGATCTTTGTTGGTCAGGGGTACCAAACGGACTAACTGCCCCGCACAAGGGAAGCAGTGGCAACGGGCCCTTGCTTCTGGGACTCGAAGAGTGGGGAGGATAGAAGATCCTTTGACATTCCTGTTACAATCCCCTTCTTAGATTAGGTTTAGTCTCTAAACTTTTTTGCTAGATTTTATTTTAACATTAGTAGTCTTAATTCTACGATCTACATCTTTTATCTCTGCAGTAGGTGCAGTAGGAGCGACAGTGTAATGCACTGTTGGTGTTGCGGTGACCTGGGTTTTTACGCAAAATATACAAATCTTTTTTGGAATGCATTCACGAAGTCGGGCGAAGATTCCACATTTGTAACACATAAAAACTATGATTGCAGCAATTGCTGTATATCCTAAGTACTTCAGCCAACTGGTGGCCTGTTCTGTCCAGGTTCGCGTTCTTCTGTCTCTAGTGACCTTATCTATTGCATTTTCGATGTCGTCGACTGATTGTTTTAAATTATTTAAATTCAGAGGCCTAATTTCTTGTGTCAACGGTATCAGCTTGTCTTTTATAGAATCTAATTGTTTGTCGGTATATGGTAATGAAATATTTTTCCTATAGCTTATTTCTCTTGTTATTGTGTCGGTAGAGCTTAATTTTAATATAATATTTAATCCGTTCAATATACATTTGTCCTTACTAACAATCTTCGTAGGGCCCTGGATTTTAATTTTATCATGACCTGATTCACACAATGCATCAACCTCTAGTGGTTCGTGGGGTATTAAAATGTATCCATTCATAAGTGGTATAAAAGCGATGTTCATAATTTTAAAGGGGGAATATTTGCACTCATCCTTGATTGTCTTTACATTCATCCGTAATATGCTATTCTCGCAGCTATTAGTTTCTGACATTAAATATGTGGGTTGCGTTCGTTTACAAATTTTCATCTGACCATAATTTTTACATAGTTCTAATATTGTTCTATCTGTAGGTACGTATGTAGTGTGCCCCTGTCCCATCAATAAGTATTCGTAGTCAGGAATTATGGCAAGGAAAACTGAACCAATTTGTTTGGGAATAGGAATTAAGTGTTTAATTTCATATATTTCGGTTTCTGGGATAGGAATGTGGATGGAATAAACAAATCTATTCTTTGTGATAGCCACGTTGACTGTCGAGACGTCGACGATATGCTGGAAGTTTGTCTGTTTTAAAGGGATAGTGTATTTGACGTTGAACTTTTCTTCGAATTCTTTCATCTCCATTATCAGGATTGCTGGTGTTAGGAGCTGAGGATGGACTATTCCGTTTTTTCCGTCATTTATCGCATTTATCAGTAAGTTGATATCTTCACCCAATTCATCAACTATCATCATGCAAATCGTCATTTGGTTTGAGATGGCTATATTTTTTGTATTTCTGTTTGTTCCGTTAACTATTTGATTGATGCGATTATTATTTTCTCGACTGTGTATTTCAAGGGTCTTAAAATCGGTAGAGGCTGAATTCAACAATACTTTTATAATCTTAGTTTGATTAGAAATACTTTGTGACATGACTTTGTTGTCATTGAACAGTTTATCTAGCTCTTCGTTGATATATTTCATATCGTTTTCACTTAGAGTACCAAAAAGTGTTTTCGATACATCGCCTATGAAGTTAAAAAACCCTCTTTTAGCTCGCGTTTTGCCTAGAAGTTGGTTTAAAAGACTTCTCTGATTGTTCAAACGCTGTATTCTTGATTTTATTAAATTCAGCTCAAATTGTTCTAAACAGTCATCACATTGATGCGAGACGGATGCGAAAATGTGTTGCAATGACTCATATCGCTCGTCTATTTCGTTGGTCTCTACTCCTAGTATCATATTCCAGGTGTCATGATAGAGTTGAGCCTGCCCTAATTCTTCCGAGTAAATAGTTACCCCGGTTAGGTCAGTTGTGATGACCTCAGCCGATATGATCTTCAATATCCATAATAAGATTAGGGCCATCATCTGAAACATCATTGGTAATAGGGCATCAGTTGATTCGAATGTATTCTAGTTCGCTTGTCGTTAAACAGGATTGTGTAATTATTGTTCTCCTGTCTCTCTGTAATTACTGC
Source organism: Andricus quercusramuli (assembly GCA_932178445.1). NCBI lineage: Eukaryota > Metazoa > Arthropoda > Insecta > Hymenoptera > Cynipidae > Andricus > Andricus quercusramuli. The sequence goes on from CAKNXH010062153.1 coordinate 9,299, forward strand.
TGGGCCTTTCCAGGAGGGAGAAAGTTTGTTCTCTGGATGGTTATTAATAAACTTGACCAGGTCCCCAGGCTCGAAGATACCTTGTGGTATAGAGATGTTTGAATCCTGTAACTTTTTGTATTTGATTTTTTGTATCTCTATTTTTTCTTTTGCCTTTTGGAGATAGTGTTCATGCTTTCTTTTCCATAGATTGAGTAATTCCTCGTACCTGACATTTGGCGTGGTGCTTAACATCGAGGGCAAATTTGCATCTCTCCCAAAGGTCAGTTGAAAGGGGGAGTATCCGGTGCCTTCATGTTTCATAGTATTGTATGCCATACAAATTATTTTTAAATTTTGATCCCATTCAGTGCTATGATCTTCAATGCTGGTTTTCAGTAAATTTTTAATAGTCGAGTGGGCTCTTTCGAGTGCTCCATTGCTTTGTGGATGATAAACTGTGGTTTTTATGTGCTTAATCCTGAATAGATTTTCAAAATTCTGTACCAGTTCAGATACAAAGTTTTGTCCCTGATCTGTTAAGATATTCTTTGGTGCTCCGAATAGATATATGTAGTGATCGAATAACCCTTCTATAATGCTTTCAGATGCCGCATTCTTAAGAGGTATCAAGATTAAGTACTTTGTGAGCATATCTTGGATGCTGAGAATATATTCGTTTCCTGAAAGTGTCAAGGGTAAAGGTCCGAAAATGTCCATGGCTATTTTATCGTTGGGGTTGACAGGCGTGTCTGGAATAATTGCTGGACATTGTCTTTTAATTCTAACCGTTTTTTGTAGTTGACAAACGGGACATCGTTTGATGTAGTGGATGATTTCTTGTTCCATATTTTTCCATTCTCCAAGAGTTCTAGCTCTTTCAATAGTTTTGTTCTCCCCAAAATGTTGTGCCGTAATAGATCCATGAGATTCCTTTATAATTTCCCATTTTTCTTCTTGAGTGAGCTCTGCTCGTGGTGTGTAGCAGGTGTGAAATTGCTGGTCTTCATGCTTTTGGCTCAAGAAGTTGAGATAGTCCCGGATCTTCACCTTTTCTAAAGGGGTAATTGTTGGATCTATGAAGTGGTAACGTGTAATTGTTAGTTTAGAGGCCATGGCCTCTCGGTTTATTCTATCCAATACCTCCAGCCATTTAGCCTCGTTAAATTGAGGTAGTTTATATTGAGATGTATCCTGGATTCCTGTCCTTTCTTTGGATATAGTGCGCCAGAGATTACCTCCGGCGTTAGGTTTAACATTTTCTCTGCTAGGCATTCTGTTTGTGATGTATTTTTTATATTCTCTTAACAAATTTTCTCTCCCATCCGTTAATCCTTCCTCATCTGAGATAAGTTGATCTGCATCCATGCGACGCCGAGGAAACTCTCTGGACGTACCGGCTGCTTCTTGTCCTATTAATTCCTCTTCTCTTTCCACATCCAGCTCAACTTCTTCTGCTGTATTTTGTAGGGAATCTTCTTCTTGTTGAACTGGAAATAGTCTAGATAGACAATCTGCAGCTTTATTTTCCTTTCCTTTTACGTGTTCGACAGTGTAAAGATATTCTTCCAAACGTAATCTCCACTATAACAATCGTGAAGAGGGATCTTTCACGTTGTGTAGCCATATTAACGCCTGATGGTCCGTTTGGATTGTAAACTCTCTCCCAAGAAGGTACTGTCTTAACCTTTTGCATGCCCAAACTATCGCTAACAATTCCTTTTCCGTTGTATTATAATTGATCTCGGCTTTGTTTAACGTCCTTGATATGTAACAACAGGGATGACCGTTTTGGGATAATACTGCGCCTAGTCCATGATTAGATGCGTCTGTCGTTAAAGTGAATTTCTCCTTGTAGTTTGGAAATCTCAAAACCGGTGCTGAGCATAATAGTTCTTTTATTTTGTCAAAGGATTCTTGACAATTCGTTGACCAGTCAAAAGGTGTCTCCTTTTGTGTGAGATTTGTAAGAGGCTTACAAATTTGAGAGAAATTTTTTATAAATTTTCTATAATACCCTGCGAGTCCTAAAAAGCTCTGAACTTGGGTGACATTCTGTGGTCGTTTAAAATCTCGTACTGCCTGTATTTTTGCGGGGTTAGGTTTCACGCCGTCCTCAGTTAACAAATGTCCTAAATATTCGAGTTCTGGGCGTAAATACTCGCACTTGTCAGGTTGAAGTTTTAATCCCGTTTCTCTGAGTCTGTCAAATAGGCTTACTAGGTTCTCGTTGTGTTCCTTTAAAGTTGAACCGAATACGACAATGTCGTCAAGATAAACAAAACATTTGTTTCCTACCAATCCTCTCAGGGCATTGTCCATCATCCTTTGGAAGGTAGCGGGAGCATTCTTGAGTCCAAAGGGCATTCTGTTAAATTCAAAATGACCTTCAGATGTCGAGAAAGCCGTGTATTTCTTTGATGTTTCACTCATTGGGATTTGGTGAAACCCAGAGCTGAGGTCAAAGGCAGGAAAGAATTTTGCATCTCCTAATTGATCTAAAATGTCCTCGATGATGGGTAACGGATATGCATCTTGTTCCGTGTCCTCATTTATCTTTCGAAAATCGATTACTATGCGCCATTTCTTCTTGCCAGAAGCGTCTTCCTTTTTTGGCACCACCCAAATCGGCGAATTAAAGGGTGAATTCGAATCTCGTATGACGCCTTTTTCTTTCAAGTCATGCATTTGTGTTTTTATTTCTTCTTTGTGACATTGGGGAGGACGATAAGATTTAACATTTACTATCTTGCCGGTTTTCAAAATTATTTCATGTTCTACTAAATCGGTACAAGGAAATGGGTCTCCTTCAAGGTTAAAAATGTCACTGTATCCTGCTACCATTTTCCATAAATAAGGACGTTCTTTTTCTTCTATGTGGTCCAATCTCGTTTTGTTTAATAGATCTTGTATCCGTTTTGCCTGATTTCCTTCCGAACTAGTGACACTGACTCTACTTGTTTCTTTAATTTGATCGACTTTATCATACTCCAAACTGCTTGGTATTTTTAAGGGGATATTTCCATAATTATATAAGGGTACAACTAATTCTTGGTTCTCTATTTTGTACACGCCGTCGGGGATTGAGTCGTGATTTTCTATATAGACATCTTGATCCTTTTCTACAACTTTGATCCGAGTTATCTGTGCTGTGTTTCCCGAAACAAATGTTCCGTCCTCATAAAGGGGTAATTTTTTGTTATCAAGGTAAAGGAAATCTTTAGTTATGTGATATTTATCGAATGCATTAAAGAATTGTCGGCCGATGATACCTTCTTCTGGCAAGGGAAAATCATTATCAATTATGTGAAATAAATGCGACTTCCCTAAGTATGGTATTCTTACTGCTTGATAAGAATAATTAATATCTCTCCCCATGGCAAAACGTTTCCTCATCTCAAATGGTGTTCTTTCTATGGGAACTTCAGAATGTTTAATGAGATTAATAGAGGCTCCTGAATCTACTAGTAGTCTATAGGTGCGTCCATCAGAATGCTTTCCATGTATGGATTGCAATCGTCCGCTGATTGCAGAAACTCTGCAGATTCTTCGTAGCGTTCGATTTCGTCCTGTTCCTGTGATGTTACTTCGTAACATTCTAATGGGTCTTGTAGATCTTCCATCTCCTGTATATTCCTGATCTCTGGCGGTCTTCTCTGAGATGTTCCATTGCGAAAACCCTGTTGCTTTGATTTCGCATAGCATTGTTTCTCCAAATGGCCCGGTTTCTTACAGAAGTTACAAGTCATTTGCATCCTTTGTTGTAAAGGTAGTCCGTGGTTCGGACTATCGGAGGGTTGATTTCGCATTTGTGGCTGTTGATTTCGGGCCGCAGGTACCGTTACGTTCCTCATAGGTAGTCTAAGAACATTTGGTTGTACTGGTCGAGGTGTTATGGAAACTTTCGTACGCGTACGTTCTCTGCACCACACTTCTGCTTCCAGAGCTTCCTGTAAAGCTTGGTTCAAACTTTTGGGTTTTAAGGGTCGCACTTGATGGCTAATTTCATCGCGTAAGTTCATAACGTACCTCTTCGTGGCAGATTTTTCCTCCATTTGAAGAGCTAATTTCCGCTCTATTCCGGATGAATATTCCGATTGAATTGTATAAATCAATTCATTATACGCACTTCTAAATCTTTGATTAAAAAACTGAACTGAATCATGATTTTGCCTGATAGTTTCGAGTTTACTACGACACGTTTCCAGAGTGGTTGTAGTAGCTAAATTTGTTTTTAAAGCGCTGTACATATCATCGTAGCTACTTATAGGGTAGTGCCGGATTGCTCTCTTAGCACTTCCAATTATTTTCTCCGTTAAAATGTAGTCCAGTAGTAAACTAGGTTGGGAACATCTTAACCTCGCGCGTTTCACGGTCTTGATGAAATCGTGTACGCCAACATCATCTTGGCCGTTTAAAACCTCGACCGTGCGGATGATTTCTTTGGCCTGGGAAAGCGGTTCGACGTTCTCCATTCGGTGCATCGCTGGTAGCACTGGGTTGCTTCTCGGAAAAGTGCGATGAGCGGGTGCTGGCAGCCGGTTAGTATACTGCGAGAAGGAATTTGGGACCTGAACACATTGCTGGTCAATGACCTGCGCGGAGAAACTTTGGGGCTGTTCACCTATTCTGCTAGATCTCACAGATTCACGTGGGGATGCCGGCTGTTGGCTAGTACACTGAATGACGGGATTTGGGGGCTGAAGTCGAACACGCGGCTCTGGGTAAGTGTTAGACCACTGGGGGACGGAATGTATGGGCCGAACACTTTGAAACTGGTCACTGCACTGTGTGAAAGAATTTGGGGGAACGCCGGGCGAGATGGGTCTCTCCGGGGGGACGGGGTGTATAGGCCGAACACTTTGAAACTGATCACTACACTGTGCGAAGGAATTTGGGGGAACGCCGGGCGAGATGAGTCTCTCTGGACCACCTGCTGTTTGGTCGCGATCGTGCGTTTCCTCGTCTGGCGACGATTCCTTTTCGGATGACTCGGAGTGCTGTGGCGACAATGCTTCCTTTTCAGACGACTTGGAATGCTGTGGATGGTCGTTCGATTCATCCTCCGTGACCAAGGCATTGCTAAACTGTGCGAGACTTCTAATTTCGCCCGCTCGCTTCAGGTTTTCTTCGTTCAAAGTCGTGAGGCTAGTTTCGAACCTGTCCTGTTTCTCAACGATTATTTGAAGTTGGTTGAGGATCAGTGTTAGAACATCCTGATCTTGTTTTGACGAATTCTCTGAAGTCATAGTGGGAGCGGTCGTACAGGGCTCAGAGATGGAGCTATCAGAATCTGTGGAAGTGTCTGTATGTGTGGGATAGTGTGTACTTAAATTTTCCCTATAGGCGTGGAAAGCCAGTTTTAAACCTGATTGCGAGTGTCGGGTGTAAGTGTCGCGAACGCGTAACAATATGATATTTTATTTGATTTTAAGCACTGCACTTGCGTGATTTCATTACATCTCATTACAAAAGTATAACAACGTCTGAGCACAAATTTTCTAGCTTATTTTCTAAATAATTTATTTTTCAGAAATAAATTCTGCGCTTACGGGGTCGTGCTATGCCAACAGTATACCGACGCCTTAGCAAAAATTTTCTATCTTATTTTTTAAAAACTCGCTCACTTTTTCTTTGTTGAAACTCTGCTTCCTGGTTGTCGGGCTGCACCGTAGTAACAGTCCGGAGTCCTGGATTTATCCCTTGATATTAACCTCCGTAGAGATTTCGTTGCCACTACTGCAAATTCTGTTTCCTGGTTGTCGGGCTGCACCGTAGTAACAGTCCTCGAGTTTCCTCGATTTTAACCACCGTAGTGATTTCCGCTTTCCAGATTGTCTTCCAAAGATAGGGTCGTTTGATCTCTAAATTGCTCCGTAGAGACAAGATCGTGTACTCCTATCCTGGCAGGATCGCCAATTTTGTAACGGGTCAGAAGAATCACTTTAAATACTTTTTATTGTGCCTGAACTATATCGCAGGACTTCTTTATTGTAAGAGATCTTTGTTGGTCAGGGGTACCAAACGGACTAACTGCCCCGCACAAGGGAAGCAGTGGCAACGGGCCCTTGCTTCTGGGACTCGAAGAGTGGGGAGGATAGAAGATCCTTTGACATTCCTGTTACAATTTGAAATTAAAATTATTTTTCGTTATTGATTAATGCGTTAGGAACTTCAGACTCATTGTTTAAGGGATGGTAAAACATCCCCTAAAATTAGGTCAAAACATATTCTTGCTACGTACGCTTACTTCACTTAGTGGAAAGTCGTTTCATACCCTAGCAGTTGAATAAAAATCTCTATTAATTCTAGTTGCTAAGAAATTATGATTTACGTATGTTACTTGGATGTTTAGGGTACAAAAACACCCCCGAAAACATTCTGTATAACCAAAGAATCGTTAATCTATTATTAATCTATTATTAATCTAGTATTAATCTTTTGATTCGGTACGCCTGATCGTCAAAATATAAAAGTTTCAGTCAATCTATCATAGCTTTTTTGAGGAAAAAAAAAACATTTTGCTAAAATAAGCATTTATCCATTAACATACATGTAAAAATCGAAACTTTGGACAAGTGCTTCTCTAAAAACTGTCCATATTTCTGACATTTTTCCTTCCCATTTTTAGTTTGCAGGTTCGAAAATACAAGAAAAATTTTTTTTCAAATTTTTCATCATAAGGCTTTTTTCTGTACATTTGGTGCGGGGTCCTTTGTTAAAATTTATAACATTTTTTGAAATTTATGAAGTTTGTGGAAATTTATGAAAGTTGTGGAAATTTTTGAAATTCGTGATAATTGACGGAAAATTATGATATTAAAAATATTCCGGAAGACAAAATTAAAATCCGGGAAAATCTGCCGGAAGAGAAAATTAAGATCCGGCAAGGAATACAGATATATACAGATGACAAATAACCGCCACACAGTGGACCTTTTTTGAAATTCTGTCTCAAAATCGTAGAACTTTAGATCGAAATGACCTAGAGGGATATATATATTTTTTAATTAGAGAAAAAACCTTTCTGAATATAGAAAAATGATAGAGGACGTCAAAAAAAAATGGTGACCCCGAAAATCTGTGTTGAAGATGGAATTTTTGGCAAGAAAAATCGTCTATTGAATACCAAAAACGCTTAGATTCTACATTTCATGTGCTATACATGTTTTTATATAGATTTTTGCATGCTCAATCCAAATCTGACATGCAAATCGTTGCAAGACAAAATCCAAAATGGCGGCACCAATATGACAAACTAAAATTGTAAAACGAAACCGATTTCACTAAAACTGGATACAAGGGGGTTTTTCGGGTCGCTGATTTCAAATGCAGGGTCAAAATTGAAAAATTCAAAATGGCGGATCCAATATGGTGGACCAACATTGTAAAAGGAAACCGATTTGACTAAAGAATACTGCTCGGGGGTTTTTCGGGTTTCTGATTTTAAATCCAGGGTCAAAATTCAAAGTGGCGGATCCAATATAGCGGACCCAAATTGTCAAAGAAAACGATTTGACTAAAATTTGCTACAAGGGGGTTTTTCGGTTCAATGATTTCAAATCTGGGGTCAAAATTGAAAAATTCATAATGGCGGATCCAATATGGTGGACCAAAATTATAGAACAAAATTTATTCGGCTTAAAATGTTTTTTGCACAATTTTGGTCCACCATTTTGAATTTTTCAACTTTGACCCCGGATTTGAAATCAGAGACCCGAAGAATCCCCTTGTAGCAAATTTTAGTCATATCGGTTTCCTTTTACAATTTTGGTCCGCCATATTTGATTGGCCATTTTGAATTTTTTCAATTTTGACCCCGGATTTGAAATCAGCGACCCGAAAAAACCCCTTGTAGCAAATTTCAGTCACATTGGTTTCCTTTTACAATTTTGGTCCGCCATGTTGGTTCCGCCATTTTTGATTTGATAATTTTGACCCCGGATTTGAAGTCAGCGACCCGAAAACCCCCCTTGTAGCAAATTTTAGTCACATCGGTTCTCTTTTACAATTTTGGTCCGCTATATTGGATCCTCCATTTTGAATTTTTAAATTTTGACCTTGGATTTGTAATTAGCGACCTGGAAAATCACCTTGTAGCAAATTTTAATCAAATCGGTTTCGTTTTACAATTTGAGTCTGCCATGTTGGCTCCGCCATTTTGGATTTCGTCTTACAACGATTTACATGTCAGATTCGGATTGGGCATGCAAAAATCTATATAAAAACATGTATAGCACATAAAATCTAAAATCTAAGCATGTTTGGTATTCAATAAATGATTTTTTTGCCAAAAATTCCATCTTCAATCCACACTTTCAAGGTCACAATTTTTTTGTTTGACTTTCTCTAGAATTTTTCCATATTTGGGGAGGTTTTTTCTTTAATTTAAACAAAAAAAATATCCCTCTAGGTCATTCCAGTCCAAAGTTCTACGGTTTTGAGACAGAATTTCAAAAAAGGTCCACTGTGCGCCATCTGCCATCAAGATCTCCATTAAATTTTCTATTGTCCGGAATATTTTTGCAAATATCAATTTTTGAACTAGTTGCAATTAATCTAGAATTGTTTGGAATTAATCTACAATCGACTGGAATTCATAATAAATTCTTCAGAATTCAATTTAGTACACGATAAAATATACCGGCAAAGAAAATTAAAATCCGGCAAAATATGCCGGACGAGAAAATTAAAATCCAGCATATTTTGTCGAAACAGAATACTTCATCAGATTTTTTCCTTAAAATCGTGCAAAATTATTGTTTGCGGAATGTAAGTGATAGATTTCATGAATTTTCTTCATAAAATATAATTAGCGTAATTCTAAATGTAGATGCGTAATATAAATGCCACACAATGTGTTCTTTCAGAGAACTCATATCGGTCGGTATCGGTATTTTATAAACAAAGTTTGACTAAGCAGGCTAAAGAGAAAATGCGTTTTAGGAAATAAAATAGATTGAAGAATGAATCAATTTTTTCAAGTGTTCAAAATTACATCATTTTTGAACAAAAATATTAAAATTCAAAGATGTCACTTTATAAATTGAAAAATTTAAAAAAAATGGAACAATATAAATTTTTGAGTTTAAATTTAGCATTCTGAAATTTCAATGATTCGAGTCTTATTTTATTTAAAATAATTAAATTTTAATTTCTTTATTTTTAATATTTAATTTTTACTTTCTCTTTTTTAAATTCATTATAACAGACATAGCGAAGCTTGAAGCGTCTCCAGAGTTCTTTCAGAGAAATCATATCGGTCCGCATCAGTATTTAATAAACAAAGCTTGATTAAGCAGACCTGGAAGAAACTGCGTTTTAAGAACGAAAAGATGTCGAACAATCTATCAAGAAATTTGTAACTGTTCAAAATTATATAATTTTCAAACAATTTTAACCTGAAAACAGTACAATTTAGCGATTATGAGTTGTTTCTTGAGAAATCTAAATTGAAAAATTTAATTTCCAAATTAAAAATTGAAAAAAAATGAAACAATGGAAATTTCAAAGTTTACATTCAATACCCTGTAGTTCGAACAATTCGAGGTTTATTTTATTCGAAATAATTTAATTTTATTTAGCTTATTTTTGAATATTTGAGTCTTAATTTTTTTTTTTTTAATAACCAGTCAAATATTGTTAAATATGAGAACAAAGATTGTTTTAATTTGAAATTTTCCAGCTGAATGCTTAAAAAATATAGTATGTTAGAATTTAACAATATTTGAATAGAATTTAAAATTGAATAAAAGCATTTAATTATGATATTAATAAAATTTTTGTTTGAAAATTGAAAAAGTATTTTAAGCTTTCAATCAAGTGCAAATATTTCTTTAATTACTGAGGCTTCCGAATTGAAATATTTATAGTTAATAGTCGAACTATAGTTCAGTTTTAAAAATAAATACTTGATTTATATTTACAGTTGATCAACTTAACATTTTTTAAATATATTTAATCTTAAACGCTTCAAATTGATTTATAATTGTTCACGTGGTCAAAATAATTGTCATTAGCGGGACTTTACGGTCCAGCAACCACCCTCTTTTGAAATTATTAATTTTGGGGTAAAAAATTCAAAAACTTCAAAACAAGTAGTTCTTACGATCAATTCTGTTTATGTTTTTGTTAACATCAGGTCTCCTTTTATATTTATTTATGCTGAAAAATTTGTAGTGACCATTTTTGGTAGATGTTTTGTTCAATATATTGTTTAAAATTTTGTTATGTACGATGTTACTTTTTATATCTTTTTTAAGTGTTTATCAATTCTAAGAGCGAATATTTCATATTAAAACTTTTTTTCACAATTTTAAGAATAATAAAATGAGATTCTTCAAAGTTCAGATCGTTTCAGAATTCAAGAACAATTCAGCAGAAAGATATCTTACATATCTTCAAACTTTCGTCTGGCCTTGTTTTAAATTTTACTTCAGAAATAAATGTTTCATTTTGTATAGATAATTATAATGGTTTTTCTTTTCATTTCAAGGTATTTTCTTTTAAACTTATGATAAACCATTTCTCTTGGTAAGATCATAACGATCCTGATCAAAGAATATTAACTTTGTATACTTTTAAGTATCTTTCAGTATTTTATTAACTAATAATAAGGTACGAAAATTATATACCTGTTACGGTCAATACGCAACGGCCGGGCATTTCGCGTATTGCACGGTCAATACGCGAAGTGCCTAACGCCGTTGGTCAAAACCCGAAGTGAGAGGAGTTTTCGGGCTTGGTCCAAGATCCGTTGGTCAATACGCGAAACGCCAAACACACATTGGTTAAAGCTGTACCTGAGACATTATTCAGTATGAATGCGGCAATATATATAATCATTTATTATATATTTTCAGATGTATTCGATATCATTGAACGTAGTATTGTGTTTTTTAACTCTATGTTGCTTATACTGAGATTCAATATTATTTTTTAATGAAACTCTAAGAAAGAAATTTCAACTTTTTTTTGCACATTGAAACTTTCATTTAAAAATAAAACTGTAACTATAAATCGCAGGGCTAATTATAAAAAGATGTAATTGATGCCATCTTTGCTGAAACTGAAGGTTAAGAACATAATTATTGCAGGTTTTTGGTATCTTTTCCAACAGAAATATATTATTTTGAAAATACCATTACAGTCGCGCACTACACGCGCTTGCAGTTTTTCAATTTAAGAAAACATAATTTTTAATACAAAATAAAAATTTTTATTTCTGACCAATTTCTGAACACTTAAATTCGAGCTAAAATTATATTTTAGGCATTTTATATTCCATGAAAACGAGATTGAATACAAGAAAGTAGTAAGTACTATTAGTCTGTTTTTAAGCTTAGATAAATATAATTTTCCCAAGTTTCTTGATAAAACTGAAAAAATTGACGATTTCAGATACGTTGGAAAAAAATCTAGATTATTTTTTTATTTCATAGGACATTACCGAATTTTTTGGGGAAAAAAATATTTACAAAATATTTTATAAGTTTTTGGAAATCTTTTGAAGTTACAAAATGTTTTCAATCTCTTAAACACTCTCAAGATTTCTAAATGTCTTTTAAACTGAATTGAAAATTGATTAAAACATTTAAAAAATTCTACAAAAAAATTTCAGGAATCTTGAAAAAAATTCATTATTATCTTGAAACTTTCAAAATCATTACAAATTTTTTTTTTTAATTTCATCAAATTTTATACGCAGTGCCTCTTTGTCCCGAGATTCGGGATGTGTAGTACAATATTTTTTATAAGCTTGGCTAGTCGTCCCGAATTTTCGGATGGGGGCGGGAAGGCACTCCCTTAACTGGCCATAGAAATAATATTGGTGAAACACCTACCCCTTTTCCAAGGTCTCGTGGGGGCGGGAAGGCACTTCGTGACTGGCCACATAAATAATATTGGTCCAACCCCCCTATTTTTTCGGGACCACTAGACACCGCCAATTCTGTATTATTTTCAACATTTTTTCAAGAGCTTCTAAATACCTCTATAAATGATTTGAATTTTTCATAAAATTTTTTCAAAATCATAAAAAATTTGTCTTGAAATTTTTCAGATTCTTTAAAAAAAATGTATACATAAACGCAATTCCAAATTTGTGAAATACTCTCAGGAATACCGACAGCAAATTTCGAAGTATAAGAAATAGCTTATTCGTTTCCATTCGGTGTCTATTTTACAAATGACCTGAGACAACTTCCTACCCCAAAGTTTACCATTTACGTGAATTATACGCATATTGCCGTTTTCATGCTGAATAATGTCTCAGGTGCAGCTTAGACCAATGAGTGTTGATCATTTCGCGTATTGACCAACAGAGCTTGGGCAAAGCCCGAAAACTCCTTTCACTTCGGGTTTTGACCAACAGCATTAGGCACTTCGCGTATTGACCTGGCAATATGCGAAATGCCCGGCCGTCGGATATTGACCGTAACATACACATATGACCAGAGGAAATCGGGAAAAGTATTAAATCCGATGCGGAAAATTTTTAAGATACGATGTTAAACGACAAACAATATTTTACATTTTGATAAAAATTAAAAAGAAAATAGCATTCTTCTAGAAGACACCCAAGGATTTATTAATGAGACCGTGGACCAAAATGATACTGACTCAGACGATGACATTTCGTCACTTCCACTAACCACAACAGATCAATTTGAAAAATATAAAGTCCAAGGACTGCACTGTGTAAGTATTCTTTACAATTACAGTCAACATCTCACATTCTTTTTACGAGATTATTAGGAAACGAACGAAGAAAAAGTACGTCTTACTCATATATCTAATTCTAACGCATGCTTCGCGTGCGCACACTATATTCAAGTTGAAAAAAAATTGTGAATATATTTGTACGCCAATTATTTCACATGTGAAATAATTTTTAATAAAAATGAGAAAAAAGAAAAGAATATGATTAAATAAAAAATATGATCATTTATCGATTTAATACTTTTATCTATAACTACAAATTTTTTAAATCTTATCAGTTCCTAATATCAACATAATTTAATATTCATATGCATGTATAACACGTAAGTAATATAAAAAACATTTACTCATCGCATTTTATAATATTAATAAACACAACTTTCATATTAACGAAAATACAAAAAATTAAATATCAATTATATAAATTACAGAATTTTGGTCGGGATTGTGGAATTAGTGGAAGAGCCACGTACATTTGGTACTATCGGAAATGAAAAAAGGAGATGGCGATTTTTTGTGAATAATAATGCGGGTGAAAAAGTACAAGTAGTTGTTTGGAACAACGAGATAGATAAACTAAGACCAATTGTACATGAAGATCACGTAAGCTTATCAAATTATAATATTATTGAAAAATAATGCCACATATTTCCACAGAGTATTTTCGATAAATACTTGAAAATAAATAAATATATAATTATTGAAATAACAATTTCTTTCACGAAATTGTATTAAGAAATATAATTACCTCAATTACATGAAATAAATATGTATTTCTTATTATAATTTTGTTTACAGAAAATTTTAATTGAGGGAGCAACTGCAAGAATACCAACTGACCAAAAGTGGAATTCTGGAACAGTTGAATATGAACTGACAATCTCAAAAAATACTAACGTCTCATGTATACCAATGAAAGATGACAAAACTGCCATCAAACAAGAAGCAAGTTTTGTGAAAATCGAAGATATCGGAAATTCAACTGGATATATCAGGAAGTGACCGATTCCATTCAAATTCATGCAGAGTTTCAGGTTAGTGTTTCACAATAAGTTTGGCTTTTAAATATATGATTCTTCAATGAAAATAAAGGGATAAACATTTCATTGTTTTGTCGAAATGAATGTATTTTAGGAATTCCGAGCTATTGAAGTTAACCTTCCAGTTATCAAAATCTGTCGAAAACCGACAGATTTTTCTTAATGCTGTATCTTTCTACTGATAACATATATTTGAATATTTATTTTTATAAATGATGGAAAAATCTCTGATCTATGGAATGAACTAAGAAATTACAAAAACTTCTAGAAAATCGCATAATGGCGGCTATTTTTCTAAAAATATTAGAAATGAATTTTCTCAAAAAGTCTACCTTTCAAAATTATTATTTTTCAAAGAGAATATTACTGACAATGTGCACTACATTTTTTGTGAATGCTTTTTTGGTGAACGCTCATCTTAGTAAGGAAATTTTTTTTTTCGAAAAATGGCGAATTTTCATTTTTGCATTAGGCCACGTGGTCAAGAAGAAAAAGGGAGAATACGGAGAGTACAAAGTTGTTCATAATTAAAATTACTACAAAAAAGTCTTTTTCACTTTTAAAAAGTTTGCTTATACAGCCTAAAATGTATTGTATGTTACACGTTGATAAAAATAAAATCAATGTCTTCCATAATGATTACAACAAATTAAAAGAAACTATAATTTACAGAAAAATAAGTGGTCTTTTTAAAGATCATGGACCTCTTGTACATAGAAATATATTTAATGTATTTTTTTTTCAAAACTGAAGAAATTCGTCAGTACGAGCAAAGACATTGAGTGCAGAAGTAGACACAATTACTCAATTAAATATTCAGCAATATTCAGCAACTTGTAACGTACAATAAATTTTAAGTTATATATACGTATATAAAAATATATAAAAAAAGTAATGTTGATTCAAATTCAGTTTTAACATTTATAAAAATGTAGTCATCATTACAACATGTTCGATAATTTGTATAAATTATATAGATCACTCGATAGATAAGGGATTCCTCCATCATTTACAAAAATAAATATGGTTATTCCTAAGTTAAATTTTTTTCAGCTTAACTATCCCGTGCAGAAATTTCGCCGGGGCCCCGATCGGGCCCAGACTCGTTCATATCGGGCCCTGATGTGGAAATCGAGTCAGGGCCAGACTCATCATGAAACACGTAGCCACCACGGAGCCATGTCTAGGGGCCCGATCAAACGCCCGATCTGTCCCCGGTCTGGCCCCTATTATTTACCCGAGTCTAGCCACATTATTTACTTTTCTTGTAGGAATTAAAATGCTTCAAAATAATTATAACAGAATATTAAATGAAAAGCCAAATTAATAGGATTGAGCTTTATTTTAACAATACCTTAAAAATAATTAAAAATGGTTATTTGGACCTCTGCTTCCGATTACCGTCCCAGTCTTTTGCATTCCAGAAGACGTTGCTCATGTGGGACAGCACTTCCTCTTCGGTTGCATTGAATTTGTCAAAATTACATTTCTTCATTTCAATCCACAAATATTATCCCTTACCCCGTCACTGGAGCGATAACATGCATAACTTTAAACGTAGAATCCAAAATATAACCTCAAAATTCCAACTACTTGTTTTACAAAAAAACGCCACCGAGCGAAAAAATATCAAATAATAATTTTTTTGACTAAAATGAGGAAATCGAATGTTTAGGTTAGAACTTGGATCCAGTACAATACAATTAAATATATCACAGAATGTAATAATACCATAAAAAGTGTAATACCATAAAAGACTTGCCTTCGTTGCTTACGTTTTCATCGCGTAAATACGGAATTTTGCTGATGGCACGATGTTTGCGAAAACGCGGTGTGCTCCTTAATTTTGGCATTTATTATTAATGTGCTAAGAATATATTATACGGTCGAACACTCCCAGAACATTTGCAACAAAACGCCACGAAGGGAAACAAAAATTAAGGTTATGTTCGTGATTATATTAGGTATTTTCAGTTCAACCATCAGCTAACTTCACTTCGTTGAGTGTTGAGGGGAAAACAATAGAGCAAATGCATGGGACAAAACTTTATTTTGATAATATCTTCATAATGAATAATAATTATTACTACTTTATTATGTCATTGAATAGTTCTTAAAAAATAAAACCTATTTTTCAAATACATTTATATAGAATAAATTAGTTTTTACGAAGATATTAACAAAATAGGGCAAAAATTGACCGAATCCCATGCATTTGATCCATTGTTTTCCCCTCAGCAGCTAACGAAGTGAAGTTAGCTGATTATGAAGTGAAAATACCTAATTACATCTAGCGCATATGGCTTAAGATGGCGCTGCGAAGAGGCTATATGACGTCACAGTACATAGCCCGGTCTGGTACGAGTCAGGGCCACAGAATTCTTCCTATCAGGACCAGATAGTACACATCGGATCAGGCCCTAGTCGGTAATCGGTAATATATATGGCGATTTCTGCACGGGATGCAATACGTATCTCTTTATTGTCATTATGGAACGATATATTTAAAAGTCAATTTATTCTGACACCCTAGCCAGGACCTCTCTGCAAGACTTGAAATAGAATCAGTCAAGTGTGACATAAAAATCATGTTTAAGTAATTATTCCTACGCCCCAATCAGACCGTTAACGTTTAAAGAAGTTGCTATACTTAGTATGCCGTCTTAACACACAAGTAACGACGCAATTATAACTTTATTGTATATTATCCAATCCTTTCCGTATGTCTAAAATATGGCTGTTGAAATATTGTAACCTTTTAAGTACACTTTGAAAAATTTCCGTTGGAAATCTACAATAAATGTATTGTTAGTTCATTTCCGAAACATAACGTAACGTTCCAATACACGAAATTGCAGTTTTCAAATCTAGTATTGTGACATTGCAAAAAATATGCTAAAATATTACAACTTACGCAATGCAATTTTGTGGAAGAAAGTTGAAAAAAAAATCACGGAACGGGGAACCGAACCTTAACGACAGAGCCCTAAAGTTAAGTGTGTTACTACTAGACTAACAAGCCACAATAATTACCTTATTTTGAGGGCATGTGATACTTTACCACATGAGCAATCTAGTTTCCCACACTTTTTATTCACAATTAAAAAAATTTTAACTCCAAAGTAGATTTCGTGAGATAAATATGTAACGAATTTTGTTGAAACTTGAAGAATTTATTAACTGGCTTCTTTATTACATTCGCAAAGAATATTCGTTGCACACTTTTCTCAAGAAATTATTTAAATCACGGAATTTTCAAATTTTCGGACGATCTGTCATTCACGATTTATTATGTTTTATCCCATTGCTGTGATATCTTCAAAAACAAATGAACACATATTGTATGCGATACTTTGGCCATACTCAAGTATAGATTAAGTATATCCTATGCTTCAGCTATACTTAAGTATAGATGAAGTACATCCTATTCATCAGCTATACTTAAGTATAGATGAAGTATATCATATACTTCATATATACTTTAGCTCTACTTCATCTATACTTCATCTGTACTTCAGCTATACTTTATCTAGACTTAAGCTATACTATTTTAATATACTTCAAGTATGGGATCGTCTCATTTACCATACATGTTTTATACTTCTGACAGTCAATGATTGATCAATCCCATACTTATAATTTTTACCCGGGCGATGGAGTGTACACTTTAGAGATTCGAATTCAAG
Organism: Andricus quercusramuli; assembly: GCA_932178445.1. NCBI lineage: Eukaryota > Metazoa > Arthropoda > Insecta > Hymenoptera > Cynipidae > Andricus > Andricus quercusramuli. Next base: position 26,724 of record CAKNXH010062153.1, read on the forward strand.
ATATTACTAACATTCCGAATTACAAAGAAGGCATACTACTGGAAGTAAAGGGTTATGTCAAAATGCGCGAAGGTACACTACTATAGGAAATTATCTATACAATTAGTGCGAGCGATATTAAAAGTCAGTGCTTCTTTTGAAACATAAATTATCGTTAAAAAAAGAAGAAAGACAATGTTTGAAAAAAACGTTGGAAAGCTTATGCAATTATTGTTGAATTCGGTACTATGACAATAATATTGGATTTCAACATTTCTTTAATAATTACAAATTATAAAATTATAATAAACTTTCAGTAACGCGCGCACTAGCCATTATATAATCATTGACGGTAGTGCATTTGCAATTAATTGACTTTCAGTTCATTGTTTTTTATGTGATTCACAAACATTTCATATAATTTAAAATTGTTGACCCTCAACAAAATTTTGAATAATAATTTCAATATGTACAGTTTGAAATATTCAACGTTATAATTATACGTTTTGTTAGATATATCTAATATGAGATCATATTGAGTTGAATGAAAGAAATTAAATAAGAAATGTATTATTGTAATTTTCTAGCATTATATATATATATATATATATATATATATATTCATCTTTTTAAATTTATAAATACTCTATCCAATAACGTGTTATGTTTTACAAAAATTTGAAAACAATAATATAATTGTAAATAATAATTATTATTATTTTAGGTCATCAAATCTATTTGTCAATTCCATCAAAGGATAGCATTGTTAAAAAGGATGAACCAGCAATGGACAAACAGCAACTTCTAACTGGCAACAAATCCATTGAAAAAAGAAGAATGGAAAATGATAACAAAGAACAACCGAGCCCCTCAAAATTAAACAAGACTATTTAAGACTTCAATCGGTATTCTATTGATTAACTTTAATTACTCTTTATCATTACAAATATTTTTTTTTGCGAACCACATTTTTATTTCATACTAGTGTACTTTTAATCATGGACGAAAAAAGAAGATTTATTAATAGGGAGAGAGTAAGAAGGTTTAGGGAAAAGAAGAGAAAAGAAGAAAATTCGAACGAAAAATGTATTACATATGCGGGAAGAACACAAAAATATAAAGAAAATGTGAAAAAGCGAAATGAAGAGAAGAAAGAATGGAATTCTTCTAAATTAAAAAGGAAACGTCCACCAGAATATCAACGTGAATATAGAGAACAGCAAAAAAGAAAAAAAATCAACGTGGAACAAGTTTCTGTCAACAAATTAAATTATGAATGTGCATCACGACAATATAAAACAAAATTTGAAGATAACACATTTGGCCACATTTGCTTTGTTTGTAATAGATTATGGTTTTTATTGGATTTAAAACTTTGCCCAATGAATGGACATAGCATTCTCTTAGATGAATTTCCAGAATTGAATGCAGAATCAGTGCGTAGTGTCATGATATTTAAATATCCGGAATATCCGAAACATTTACCTCCATTAAATTTGTTTTCAGAACGTTTAATTTCTCCACGATTACCATTCATGCAAATTCGGCGTTTGAGACATATAACAGGACAGTTTGGAATTTTTGGACAAGTGTTAAATGTACCTGCAGATGTTTCAAATATGGTTTATTCTCTACCAAGAAACATAGATGAAGATCAATGTATGAATTTTCATATAAAGCGTAAACAAATTCACAAGTCAACTTATTTGATTGATTTAGTTCAAGTCTTCTATAAACATTTGGTTGAAGTATCTGATTGATACACCTTTGTATAAATTTTATAATATATCCATTGATTGAAAAAAATTGAAATCCATTCCTGATGAGGAAGAACATCAAAAGCAATACAATGAAAGTAATAAAAAACAGAACACAAATTCTAGCAAATTAGACGAAGTGAGTGAAGACATCCCCATTGAGGAAAGTCTTCACGCTCAACAACATACCATGTTATGGGGTGATAGCTATTACTTACAGTTAGCTCCTGCAGAAGGATCGAAACCGCAAAGCTTACTTTTTGACGAGCATGCTGAGGAGTTGTCTTTTCCAAGTATCTATCTAGGAAAATTTAGAACCTTCAATGAAAGTTTAAAAAGTGTGAAACCTTTCCAGATAGCTACATCTGAATCAAGACGCAGTGATAGAAGAGGAGTTACTCCACGTCACATTCTTTATTTGGGAATGAAAATCATGCGTTTGCGTGTAAGAGATTCTCTTACGATTGCTTTTAAATTTGTCGGAAAAGATGTCTCCTTAACAAGGGAACAAGTAGAGACATCAGAATCCTTAATATAAAATCTCTAAACGATATTGTCGGTTTCGATTATGACGATTTTCGAAAGTAACGGCGGAGGTAACGTTTGCTTGCTGTAGGCCGCTCATATTCAACAGTAGTGTTTGTCTGCATTTGAAATTAGTGATGCTAATTGAGTCGCCTTTATGTGCGCATGTTGTGATTATAGTATAGTTGATTGGCTGTAGTGCGCGCATGGATGCGAACTAGAGCCAATGACCGCCGTTCAGTTCAAGCATGCGCAAGTATTTTTGGATCACTTTTGGGAATAATAATCGAATCGATGATCGAAGCCGATAATACGAGTCGGCGTTTCTCTTTCAGCATCGCCTTGCAACGTAATTCAAGTTTAAGGAGTGTGAAGAACTAATGCCGATAAACTATACGCCTAAGACGTATATTTTCGTTTTCTTTAAACTCACATAATTGTGTTTAGGTGATTTTCAGTGTTTTTTGGTTTAAATATCTGTGTACTCAATCCGTAAGTATTTTTTCTTTCTTGATAGAACTCAGTAAAAACAATTATAGAAAAGGCGAAATTGTGAATTGCGTATCTGTCAACGAATCTGGCAGATCCTTCAACGGCTTGAAATTTTCAATGTACTGCAATATTAATTTCAAACAAAGTTATATTGAATTGGTTTTTCTTTTTGTGAATGAGTCCGATTCCTTAGAGGTTAGGCTGCCATATTTCACATGACTATTTTAGTTATAAAGGCTTTTCCTTTGAATGAGATCGACTCCTTTGAGGTTATGATGCCATATTGAACATTTTTTTGTTCAGCTTGAAAATTTGTATTTTTTTATTGAAGATTCGTTATAAAAAATTATACTTTCATGTTTAAAGCTTATTTTCTGTTAAAATATTCCAGATTTGTTGTTTGGATTACTATTTCCAAGAGCATTTTTGACGAAGAATTTAATAATAATACAAGGATTGGAGGACTCAATTCGTAAGTATTTTTGAATTTTTCTTCTTGAT
>CAKNXH010062153.1:29987-44588 GCA_932178445.1 Andricus quercusramuli
TGAATTTTTCTTCTTGATATAAGGTTTTTTCAATATTCATTTCGAAAAATTTTAAGCATTCATCTTATTTTTGAATTATTTCTTGATATAAGGTTGTTTCATTAAGGTAAATGTCCCAGTAATCGCGACGGTCCCAGTAATCGTGAAGAATTGAATTATCAACAAAAAAAGATCAATTTTTGAATTTAGTTGAATCTTAGGACTAAGGTCACGATTCCTGTGACGTTTACCTTATCCATTTCGAAAAAATTTTTAAATGCAACTATATTATTAAAATTAATCTGTTTTTATTGAAAATTTTTTAGTTTTTGGTTCAGAGTTAATTTTTTAAACTGAAAATTAAACTTTTTAAAGAGCGAATTGTAAATAATAAAAAAATGATCAACGAAAAGAGAAATGAGAAGTTGATTTTTTTTTTGTATTTGATAATTCTTCTATTATATTTTTTGTTACAATATTCCAGATTTGTTGTATGGATTATTATTACCAAGAACATTCTTGACGACGAATTTAATAATAATACAAGGATTTGAGGACTCAATAGGATTGGAGGACTCAATTCGTAAGTATTTTTGGAATTTTTTTTCTTTATATAAGGTTGTTTGAATATCCATTTCGAAAAAATTAAAAAATTCATCTTATTTTTGAATTATTTCTAGGTATAAGGTTGTTTCAATATCCATTTCGAAAAATTAAAAAAAAAAGTATATTATTAAAATTAATCTGTTTTTGTTCAGGATATTACCATTGTATTGAAAATTTTTTTATTTTTTTGTTGAAAGTTAATTTTTTAAACGGAAAATCAGTTATCAATTTGAAATTCATTTTTTTTTAAAAGAACGAATTGCAAATGATAAAAAAAATGTTAAACAAAAAGAGAAATGAGAATTCGAATTTCTGAATAAAAAAAAATTAATAAAATATGTCAATTTTTAACAAAATAATGAAAAATTGTAACCATATCGCAGAATTTCATAACAATATGTTTCGATTGATTTTTGGTTGAAGATTTTTTCGTTGAAAGTTAATTTTTTAAAGGGAAAATTAAAATATTTGATTTGAAATTTATATTTTTTTGTTGGAAAAAGAACAAGTTGTAAATAAAAAAATGTGTTCAATAAGAAGAGAAATTTTCAATAAAGTTCATTTTGTAAACAAAAAAAATTAGGTTTTATCAAAGTATTTCAATTTTTAACGAAATAATAAAAATTGTAACCATATAGTAGAATTTCATAACAACATCTTTAGATTAAATCTTTATTATTTTTATTTAAAATGTATGATTTTATACTTTTCGTTGATAAATTTTTTTATAAAATTCTTTTATCCATTGTTTTGGTATTAATTATTGAATTATTTTATTTTAGTATTACATTATGCTATATGATTAATCTAATTTTTTTCAATTCAACTTATTTATTATTATTTATTCATTCACTAATAATTGTGAATAAATAAAGATCCATTTTCAATAACGAAATTGATGTTATAAACAAAAAATTAGAATTCTTTTATTTTCGTATTGAATTGTAATATATGTTTACAAATTTTATTATTCATTTGAAAATTTAAATATTTTATTGAAATATAATTTTTTTTAAATTAAACTTCTTTATTGAATTTCAGATCAATTTACAATAATAAAATATTAATTTTATGCAAATAATGGGATAGTTAACTTTTCAGTTAAAAAAATTAATATTTAAATATAAAAATTGAATTTTAACAAAGTAGATGAACCTTTAATTAACACGGGATAATTTGATATCAAATAGTTGAATTTTTAAACAAAAATATGAATTTTCAGCCAAGAAGATTAATTTCCGGCCATAAAGACAATTTTAAAAATAAATAATTGAATTTTCAACAAAAAAAGATCAATTTTTGAATTTAGTTGAATCTTATTTTTTTCTTGACTGAAAAACGTTTCTTGGATGAAAATTCATCACTTTGTGTATAAACTTAATTTTCTGGTTGAACATCATTAATATAAGATTCGTATTTTTGGCTTGAATAAACTGTTTGCTAGAAAATTCAACAATTTGATTGAAAAATTGTTTTCTTCGTTTAAAATTTAATTATTTTGTTCAAAAATTTAATATTCTTTTTAGAAACGCAACGGTTTGCTTGAAAATTTAGTATGTTTTTATTGGGGATTACAATTATTTGGTTGAAAATCCATCTTTTTTTCTTTGGAATAGACTGTTTTTTATTTAAAATTAACATTTTTTCAGGTAGAAATATAAACTATTATAATCTTTGTTTGAAATTATTATTATTTTTTTAAATATGCCTATTTTATTTTTGGTTGAAAATTTCTGTATTTAAGGTTTAAATTAACTACTTTGTTAAAAATGTACATTTTTTGTTGTTGAAGATTCATCACTTTATGTGAAAATTCATTTTTTGTTGTTGAAAATTTCATTGTTTTGTTGAAAATTCCTCCTTTCTTTGTTTTAAAATTTAAGTAATTTATTTAAAGTTGAACTACTTTTTTCAATGAAAAAAAAAATTATTTGGACTAAATTTAATGTTTTTACAGTGGATTAAAAAATGGTGTCTCTTTTGAAAAATCTACTTTGTTGAATTACTTTGTTGAAATTTAACGTTTATTTTGTTGAAATTTAATGTTTTTGGTTGAAAATTCTTTTTTTTCGAAATAAACTTTTCAATCTTAAAATGTAACTATTCCAGTTTTTGTAGAAAATAGATCTTTTTTAGACGAATCTTCGTCTTTTTATTTCAAGAGAGAATAAAATTATATCATAATAAAATGTTAAATGTAATTTTTTCAAAAATTAAGCTTCTTTATTGAACATTTGTCTTTCTAAATTGAAAATTTTCCATTTTATATTGAAAATTCGTTATCAGAACTTTGTTTTAATGTATAAAGTTTATTTCTTTTTATTTGAAAATTGTGCAATATTTATTTCAAGCAATGTCATAGAGAATTTGTTTTTCTATCAGTTGAAAAAATTAATATTCAACTAGAAAAATGAAATTTTTAACAAAATATTTCTTTTAAAGAAAACTGTTTCGTTGAAAATTTGTTTTTATATTGAAAGAGTTGTATTTATCACAAATTAGTTTAACCTTTAAAAGAATATTTAAATTTTAAACCTATAAATATGAATTTTGTAATGAATGAGCAAATTTTCAATCAAAAAAAGATTAATTTTCAATAAAAAACAGTTGCATTTGCCAAAGAAAAGGATGAATTTTCAACGAAAATATAGTAGTGGACATTTTAAAACAAAAAAAATAATAATTTTCAACAAGTTACTTAAATTTGTAACTAGGGTTGAATTTTTAAAGAAATAAATAAATTTTGCAAAAATTAGTTGAATTTTCAACTTGTAAATAGTTTTCAATCATAATGAATAAATTTTCTATGAAAAAGGTTTGAATTTTAAAACAAAAGTGGAAAAGATATATTTTCTCTAAAAAAATTAATTTTTAAAGAAAAAAAATTTCATAGAAATGGTCAAATTTTTAACGAAAGAGATGAATTTTCAAATAAAATCATGAATTTTTCAAAAAAAAGACGAAAGTTCATTTCTTTTATTTTAATATAATCTACTACTATATTTTTAATTCATCTAATTTGGTTAAATTGATAATTGTTTATTTTTAAATAATTTTAATCTATAAATCTTTAATTAAAAATATTGATATTTATAAATAATGTTTTACTTTAATGTATTAATTACGTATTTATATATACATAATAGATTTTTGTACATTCATTTTGTAAATCATGACTTAACGTTATCAACATATAATATAAATAATTTTTTTTTTGTTACAGGATTCTGGACGACATTTTATGATTAACATGTGATAATGAGAATATGAGATTATGAAATTATGAGCTTGATTTTATGAGTGGATGTGATACTGTTGAATATATTTCATGATAATCAAAATATGTGATATTGAATACATTAGTTAAACATGTCTTAATTATTATTGGCATACTTAAAATACTTTGTGATAATTATAAAATTTCAAAAGTCAATGCGTAATTTTTTGATGAAATTATAGATGTGGGAATAATTGTAAATCATCAACAAAAAAGTTTATATTTTACTTTGAAATTTTGTTAAATATTGTTTTGAATAATTGTTCAAATAACAAACAAAAATGCTTTTGAACTCAAAAGAAAGGGATATATTGATTACTGGGGGAGAATGTGAGAAATTACTTGATGCGCATGTTGAAAAGTTTGTTAAATTGATGAATCAAAATTTTGGTCTTAAAATGAAAAGTGCGTTATTTAAAGAATTTGATTATAATCAAAATGAGTTTCAAAATCATAGTAAATGTGATTCATCAATATCAGGTGTAAATGGTCTTTCGTGTTCATTTAAAGATTTAGGAGAAGGAAAAGCTATATTGAATGGCTCCTTAGATCAGGGCAGCATATTTTTTAGTTATGAATCTCGAGGCAGACAATGTGTAGCAATGGCAGCTGCTGCTATCTTATATTCAACACGAATTGATTTTCACACATGGTCACCTAATGAAATAGATCGAGTATTAGTAACAGGTGATCGTTTATATTCTGATTCTATTCATAAAGTCAGAGCTATAAATCATCATATTGATATTTTAACACCAGAGGAATTAATTCGTACACTTGATATTGACGAAAAATGGACTTTATCGTATAATGTATCTGATTCTATCTCAGGATATATTAGAAACGGTATAAATGATGTTGTTTCACATGAATTTTTTATCTGTGATTCTTTAGAGTCAGGTGTTTTAACATTTTTTAAACATTTTAATCAAGGAATCTTCGTGTGCAAGGGACTAGCTGTAGCTATTTGTAGAGAATCAAATGATGCATTTTGGTTATTTGATTCACATCGACGAGGGTTTACAGGATATCCAACGCCCAGCAAAGGAAGCGCAATTTTAATGAAATTTTCAAATTCAATTCATTTCATTAAACAAATAAAAATCTTGTTTTCTTTAAATGAAGTTGAAAATGAGGTTTTCACGATTTCGAAAATAGATATAATAGAATGCGTTGATAATAATATTGGATTAGGAACAAGAATTAATTTATTTACAAAAGATATTCCTGAAAAAAAGAAATGTATTCAAATTTTATTCACAAAAAAACATGGAGGTTATTGGTTTTGTATATACTATGATACGCATGTTGTAAATATTTATGATAGTATAAATTCAAAGTGTTCAAAGCAGATGTTGAAAGGTATATTAAAATATTGTTTCCTTTTAACCCACATGTTAATTATGTAGGTGTTCAGCATCAGGTAAATGAATATGATTCTTGTCTATATGCAATTGCTTTTGCTACATCTTCAGCTTTTGGTATTCTTCCAAATACCATTACGTATGTACATTCGGAAATGAGGTCACATTTATTAAAGATTTTTAATAGTGGACTCATTTCTCAATTCCCTTATATTAATAAAGCAATACACAGTACTGTTAACAATCCTAATGCAAATGAGAAATATAAAGAAAATAGTGTAAATTCTGTTTCAAGAATGAAAACTGTTTCTCATCAAAACGTCAACAATTTTCAATTTGAAAAAAAAAAGAATCAATAAAAACTGAGCAATCAAAAGAAATACTTATAAGGCAAAAAAACGCAGAGAAGCAAAAGCGCTATCGACTACGTAAAAAAGCAAATGATAATAATAACAGTTTATTATCATGTTAAAAAAAAATTTCATTAAATTCAAGTATAAACACTGAATTTCGTTTGACAAATGAAACTATTGAAATTACTGAGAAAAATGGAGAAAATATGGTAAATTCTGTGTCAAGAATGAAAACTGTTTCTCATCAAAACGTTAACAATTTTCAATTAGAAAAAAAGAAATAATCAATAAAAACTGAACAAACAGATAAAAGTCTTACAAGGCAAAAAAACGCGGAGAGGCAAAAGCGCTATCGACTACGTAAAAAAGCAAATAATAATAATAACTGTTTATCATCATGTTTAAGCAAATTTTCATTAAATTCATTTATAAACACTGAGTTCCATTCGGGAAATGAAATTATTGAAGTTAATGAAATTATTGAGAAAAAAATGGAGAAAATTAATAAAGAGAATAGTGCTAAAAGACAAAAGCGCTATTTGTTACGCAAAAATAAAAATAATATTAATCTTATAAATTCACAAGAAAACATTGATGTTAATTTGTCAATTGATAATGGAAAAATTAAAGTTGAGGATTTAGATGTTAAAAAGAATAATAAAAAACAACGTTGCTATAGATCAAATAAAGCCATTAATAGTAAAATTTCATTTCGAAATTTAAATATACAACCACAAGGTTCAATTGTTCAAGTTGAAAATAACTCTTCAACCAGCAATAATGATGTTAATATAAATGAACTACAACATGTTACTACTACAATAAGGGAAGGACAACGTAATAATGAGAATATTAACATTTTTGTAAATGAAAATTATTCATGTTTAGGTGAAATGAATTATAAATGTATTCATTGTAACGCAAAACATTTTGCAGGAGAAAAAGGCACATATAAAGGAACAAATTCATTTAATGATTGTTGCGGTCATGGCGGTGTAATTTTAGAATATATGCCAGAATTTCCACCAAGATTACGTTCTTTATTTGATGGATCGCATCCTAATTCTGGTCATTTTATTAAAAACATAAGAGCTTATAATAATTCATTTTCATTTGCTTCTTTTAATGCTAGTATTATTCAATTTAGTGGTAGGCGTCCTGGACCTTATTGTTTTAAAATTCAAGGTCAGATTTACTATCAAATGAATAGTGCATTATATCCAGAGGTAGGTGAAAATCCATCTTTTGGTCAAATTTTTATTTATGATGCTAATGAAGCAGTTGAACATAGATTGAGTCAAAATAATACATTAGACTTAGATATTTTGACTGCTATAGAAACTACTATGAGAACTTTTAATGCTTTTACAAAATCTTATAAAATGATGGCAGATGTTGTTGAAATCGAGCGTCAATTAGCTATGCAAAGAAATGAAGAGATACCTCAATTACAATTATTATTTACTTTAAAGAAGGGAATGGATAGTGGAAGATTTAATTTTCAACGGACAAATGAGGTAGCTGCAATTTTTAATACGAATTCAGAAGGTGGAATTCCAGAATCATATGTGACAATTTACAATAATTGCACAAAATCACTGCAAATGATAAATAGCTTGGATCCTAATGTTGAACCTTGGATTTATCCAGTATTTTATCCACATGGAACTAAAGGATATGATATAAATATGATGCGAACAGATAAAGATAAAAGATTAAAAAAACAAAAAATCAGTAGGGCTGATTATTTAAAATATCGTATAGCAGTAAGGGATGAATTCAATCAATTTTTATTAGGTGGAAGATTATTTCAACAGTGGTTAGTTGATAATTATGTCAAAATTGAAAAAGATAGACTTCATTATTTCAGAAATAATCAAACAAAAATACGGGCTGAATCATATAAAGGATTAGTAGATCATTTACAGAATAGTGCTGAGGCAATTGATAGTAATATTGGAAAGATGGTAGTTTTACCATCAACATTTGTTGGTTCGCCGAGAAATATGATGCAATTATATCAAGATTCAATGGCTATTGTAGGCAAATTTGGAAAACCAGACTTGTTTATAACAATGACGTGCAATCCAAAATGGAAAGAAATTGAAGAAAATCTTCTAGAAAATCAAACTGCCGCAGATAGACCAGATATTGTTGCTAGAGTTTTTGCTTTAAAAGTAGATTGTTTATTAGATGAAATTATTGAAAAAAAATTTTTTGGAGAGGTATTGTCTTATGTGTCCGTTATAGAATTTCAGAAAAGAGGATTACCGCACATACATTTGTTAGTTATTTTAGGACAAAATTCAAAATTATTAACAGCTGATAGTATAGATCGTTATATTTCAGCTGAAATTCCTGAACCTGAAAAAAATCAAATTTTGTATTCTATTGTAATGAAAAATAATATACATGGGCCATGTGGAAATTGGTGTTTGATGAACGGTAAATGTTCTAAACATTTTCCAAAAGAGTTTACAGATGAGACAACATTTACCCGTAATAGTTTTGTTAATTACCGCAGAAGTAATAACAGAAAAACATATGAAAAATCAAGTGGATATATAGTGGATAATAGGCACGTTGTGCCTTATTGTCCCAAATTAACATTGATTTTTCATTGTCATATAAATGTAGAAGTTGTTTCAAGTATTACATCTGTGAAATATTTGTATAAATATATATATAAGGGTCATGATGCTGCTGCCATAATAATTACTGACAGTAATGGTCAAGTGACTGTAGGTTATGATGAGATAAAGCAGTATGAAGAAAATCGATATGTCGGACCTGTTGAAGCATATTGGCGTATTGCTTGCAAATCATTGTTTAAAAAAAGTCACAGTGTTTCTCGCTTGCTTGTTCATTTACCGAATGAACAAAATGTTATTATCCGAGAAAGTAATGGAGAAGCTGAGGTTTCTTTCAATTTGAATAAGAAAACTAAGCTTATGGACTATTTTGAGTTGAATAAACGAGATCCTGAAGCTCGTAATTATTATTATTATGAAATTCCTGCACATTATACGTGGAAGCAAAAGAATTGTGAATGGGTAAGACGAAAAGGTTATGAAAATACTATTGGAAGAATGTATTCAATTAGTCCATGTCAGGTAGAATTATTTCACTTTCGTTTATTGTTATCAAATGTTAAAGGAAAGCAATCGTTTCAAGAAATGCGTGAGGTAGATGGAGTTATTTATGATACATTTACAAAAACTTGTTTGGAATTGGGTCTCATTGAAAATGATGAAGAGTGGAATAGAGCGATGTATGAGGGTGCTGCATATATGATGCCACAAAGCCTTAGAAGGTTATTTGTTAGAATTTTGATTCATTGTCAGCCAAATAATCCTGAAAATTTATGGAATGAATTTAAAGAAAAAATGGCTGAAGATTATTCAAGATTTTTAGGTATTAATGTCGGTCAAAGTAGAGCCTACGAAAATATAAAACATTTACTCATTGAAGAAGGATATAGTTTGACAGATTTTAACGGTTTGAATGATATTGAAATCGATTACACTGAAAATGATTGTTATAATCATATAAATAATGACGAGGATAATATCATTATTGGTACGGAACGTTATGGGCAATTAAATATTAAACAAAGAGAAATTGTCGATACTGTATTACATTTAATCGAAAATCCAAACAAGAAACAGAGTAGGTGTATATATGTTGATGGTCCTGGAGGTTGTGGAAAAACATTTTTATATACAACTCTTTGGTATTTAATAAGAAGTAAAGGTAAAGAGGTTTGTAATATGGCATTTACAGGAATAGCTGCAACTTTACTTCCTAAAGGGAAAACGGTTCATAAAGTGTTCGGTTTACCTGTTCCACTTTACAGTGATTCTTGCTCAAACATAAAAATTAATTCGAAGGAAGGAAATTATTTGAAAAATGTAGAAGTATTTGTTTGGGATGAAGCTCCGATGGCACCAAAGTATGCATTAGATATAATGGATGGAACATTAAGAGATATTATGAAATCAAATGTGCCATTTGGAGGAAAAGTTGTTATTTTAGGTGGAGATTTTAGACAAATTCTTCCAATAAAAGAAAGAGGTACTAGAACTGAAATTATTAATTTATCTATCAAATTCAGTAAGGTTTGGAAATTTTTTTTAGTTTGTTCATTAACCGAAAATATGAGAGCTTTAGCACAAGAAAAGGAATTTATGAAATTTTTATTGGATATTGGAAATGGTTTATTTAATGATGATGATGATGAAGTGAATGTACCCGAAACCATTATTGCAAATGTTAACGCAGATATTGTGCAAGATACGTATGGTGATCTCATTAAAAAAGAAAATTTTCATGAACTTTCAAAATATGCAATATTATCAGCGAGGAATGTAGATGTTGATGATATAAATAAGAGAGTTGTACAATTATTAAACATCAATGGAGAAAACAGATACACAAGCATTGATAGTAATGAAGGTTGTGATATCGGTGAAATAAGTGAAGCTATTTTACCTGAATATTTAAATACTTTATCACCGCCCAGTATGCCACCTTACGAATTGAGATTACGAATTAATTCTGTGGTAATGCTTATTAGAAATTTAAGTATAAACGAGGGGTTATGTAATGGGACAAGGTTATTAATTAAAGGTTTATCAAATAACTTACTACAGTGTGAAGTTTTGACTGGAGATAAAAAAGGGAATATAGTTTTTTTACATAGGATAACATTATATTGTGAAAATGTTTATCCTTTCTCGTTTAAAAGAAGACAATTTCCAGTAAAATTAGCATTTGCAATGACCATTAACAAAGCACAAGGTCAAACATTTCATAAAATTTCTCTTGATTTGAGAAAAGATGTATTTAACCATGGTCAGTTATACGTTGCATTATCGAGAGTACGTTCTTATGATAGTATAAAAATTTATGTAGGTAATCAGAGAAATCCCCAAAAAATTAAAAATTACGTTTATAAAGAAATTTTTGAATAATATAATTATAAAGATAATTCGAAAATGTTTAACAACTTTTTCAAGAAAATAAGTATATATATACATTTTATGTAAATAATATTTCAATATGATTGAATTTTTTTAAATAATTAGAAAAAAATAATTAATAATAAAAACGAATGACATTTTGAAGTATGAAAATGTTATCATAGAATTGATTCTTAAATAATTGTTAATTTATTGTCGTCATAAGATATATTTAAAATATTTTCAAACTTTTCATATTTAAATGTTTGTAAAAAATTTACAAATATTTTTGAAAATGATACGAATTTTTCATGATAATTTAAAAAAGCTATAAGGAATTTTCAAAAAAATGTGTTTTAAATGAGCAAAAATATACATCTTGTCCAAAATCTGTTGAAATATTTATAATTTTTGAATTATATTTGTATACTTTTCAAAAATACTACATATATCAAATAAAATTAATTTAGATTTTAAACGAAATCGCAACTCAAAATTTATATTATCTTAAAACTTTTCAAACTCATTTAAAAGCTTGAAAATGTAATTTCAAAATCTTGAAAAATATACAATTTGTTGAAAAACTTTTGAAATATTTAAAAATTAAAGACAACAATTTTTCAAAATCCTTAAAGATTGTATGAATTTTTTTTTTCAAATATTCCAAAATATAATTTTTGTTATTAAATTTTTTTAAATTGTACATTCATATCAATTGAAAATATAATATTAATTGTTTACAAGTTTATTAAATATTTTATAAAAATGGATTGAAAACTTTTTATAAATTGTTGATGTAAGTTGTTGACTTTAGGGTCAGGTGAATTATAATTGTAATTCTGTGGTATATTATGAAAATAATGTTATTACATTTAAACGTTTTCCTATTTAATAAATCTCCTCCAGAAAAAATCTCGAAATCTATCGAAATATCTCGAAATCTATCGAATTCTCTCGAAATCTATCGAAATATCTCGAAAACCTTTCACAATAATTCCTTGTAATGTTATTTGCACTCTACAAGGAACATGTAAACGTTATCGAAATATCCGTACATTTTATCCTTAATATAAAATATCTAAACGATATTGTTGATTTCGATAGTGACGATTATATCATTTTCGCCTGCTACGCACGAGGCATCAGTGTGTTAGAAAGTGATGGAACGTGTCATGATTTTTCGTTCTTCAGTTGAAGTCATTGATCCCAACGGAACTGCGTTGATCTGCGCTTGCTTGGATTATAGTGACGTTCATTGGCTACAGTTGGCATCTGCATTTGAATTTTAAATACGTACACGAACTAGAGCCAATGAGTGCCATTCAGTCGAAGCATGCGCATGTCTCTCGGGATCACTGTTGAAAATAGTAATTTAGTAATGTGATCCGCAATACAATATGATGAATCGTGAAAGAAATCAAGTTGGTGAGTAAGGAGAATAGTATAGGTAGGGTCATGGCGTGTTTCTGTTCCTGTGTTAAATGGAGACAGAGATAGCAAGAGATTGGATCAGTGTTGCCAACTCTTGCACTGTAAAGTCTGTCAAAGGCGAAATACGTGAAATGAAACATAACCTCAACTGTTATGGTAGTCTGTTTTTAAACTTTGTACGCGAAAACAAGAAATTATCAAATTAATCATGTTTCCCCTCGATAACTGTGATTTCTATTATAATTTAATTATAGTTATAATATTAAATATCATTTCTGAAACTCGTGTACGTTTTGGTTATACTTTCAACTTTCTATAGGATTAGAATCTCCATTTTCTTATAGTGACATATTCGAATAATTATTTTTTTCGGTTTGAATAGAAGAATGTCAGAGATCTGTGTATGTCTTCAGATCGAAGAATTTATAATTTAAAAAGATGTTAAAATTAAGCATTTTTACGCTCTTAAGAGACTATCCTATTTAACAAAAATTACCGATACTTAAAGGAATTGATTTTGATAATTTGAAAGGATTTCATACAAGTTAAAAGAATATAGGGCATTTTTTGCAATCCAGGGAATTTTCAAGAATTTTAAACAATTGCAAGGAATTTCAGCAGATTTCGAAGAACTTGAAATATTTTGAGTTATTATGAAAGATTTTACGGTGTTTTCAACTGATTTCTAAAGTTTTAAAAATGATATATATTGTAGGAAAATATTTGAAAGAATTTCAGAAGATTTCAATGAATTTGTTATTTATTGTAATAATTTGAAGGAACTTTAGAAGACTGGAGATATTTTAGGGCATTTGAAAAGAATCCAAGGTATTTGAAATGCCAAAAGATTTTAAAGGGTTTGAAATATTTTAGGATATTTTAACAGATTTCAAGGAATTTACAATTGATTTCAGTAATTTTATTTATTCAAAAGGATTTGAAATATTTTAGAGTATATTAAAAGATTACAATGTATTTTCAGAAGCTTTAAATTGTTTCGAGTAATTTCAAAATATTCAAACTAAATCTTTAGGAAATTTCAAAAGATTGCAAGGAATTTTCAAGTGTTCTAAAAAGTTTAAAGAAAATTAAGAGAACTTGAAATATCTTAGGGAATTTTGCAGCTATTTGTTTCAACAATTTCGAAGGATTTTAACGGATTAGGAGAGTTTTAGATAATTTCAAAAGAATGAAAGGCATTTTCAAAAGATTTACATAATTTATAGAAGTTTAAAAATTGTTAGAGGATTTGAAAACTTTTAGAGAATTTCAAAATATTCCAAGAAATTTTCAATTTATTTCAGTAATTTAATTGATTCCAGAAAATTTGATTCACATAATTTAAAGGAGTTTGAAAAATGTTTAGAGGATTTGAAAACTTTTAGAGTAATTAAAAATATTCCAAGGACTTTTCAATTTATTTCAGTAATCTAATTGATTTCAGAAAATTTGATATATTTTAGAGTATTAAAAATTGAATGATTGGAATGATTGGAAATATTACAGGGTTTTTTGGAATAATCTAAGGCATTTTCAAGAGGTTTAAATAACATCAATAGATTTCGAAAGATTTTAAAGGATTTGCAGTGTTTTAGGATATTTTAACAGATTCTAAGGAATTTTCAATTGATTTCAGTAATTCAATTGGATTTCGTAGGATGTAAAGAATATCAAGTAATTTTAAAAGTTTTCAACTGATTATATATTTTAGGAAAATATTTAAGAGAATTTCAAAAGATTCCAAAGAATTTGTGGTTATTTAAATGATTTGAAGAAATTTCAAGGGACTGGGCATATTGCAGTGTATTTTAAAAGAATACAAGGCATTTTGAAGAGATGTCAATAATTTCAAGGAATTTAAACAGATTTTAAAGGGCTTAAAATATTTAAGGGAATTTTAGAGGATTTCAAGGAATTTTGTATTTATTTCAATAATTTGAAGGAATTTTTAAAGATTAGAAATATTTTAGAGCATTTTAAAAGAATCCAATGTATTTTCAAGAGATTTCAACAATTCGAAGAAATTTCTACAAAATTAAAGGATTTGAAAACTCTTAGAGTTCCAAGGATTTTTCATTTGATTTCAATAATTTAATTGATTTCAGAGGATTTGGAATGTTCTAGAGTAATTTAAAAGATTCTAAGGCATTTTCGAAAGCTTTGAAATGTATTTAGTGATTTTGAAAGTTTTAAAGGCCTCGGAATATTTTGGGGAATTTCTAATGACTCCAATGATTTTTTTTTATTTGAATAATTTGAAATAATTTCAAAGTATTTGAAATATTTTAGGCTGTTTTTAAAAAATTTTATTTGTTTTAAAGAGATGAACAAAATTTCAAGAATCCAAGGACTTTTCAATTGATTGCAGTAATTGATTTCAGAGGATTTTAAATATTTTGGAGTATTTTAAAATATTTCAAGGCATTCAAAAAAAAATTTCAAGTTTCAAGGAATTTAAAAAAAGTTTCAAGGATTTAAAAATCTTTAGATTATTCTAAAAGATTTCAAGAAGTTATCAATTAACTTTAATAATTCAATTCATTTCAGAGGATTGGAAATATTTTTGAGTATTCTAGAAGACTCCAATTGTAAAGGATTTGAGAACTTCTAGAGTATTTTAAATGATGCCA